>JAUIMM010000965.1:6490000-6492500 GCA_031769625.1 Taudactylus pleione | reverse complement strand
GGTCTCCCATCCAAGTACTAACCAGGCCCAACATTGCATAGCTTCGAAGATCAGACGAGATTGGGCATGTCCAGTGTGGTTTGGCTGTAGGTGCTCAAACGCATTAAATTTAGACGTGTATTACTTCGTAACTCAAGTAAATTCATTGATAAGTTGAAAAAATGAAATGTAAAATGTAATAGAAAAGAATGTTATGGCAGTATAAAATTACCTACAGCACCTGGTATTCCCAGGTGGTCTCCCATGCAAGTACTAACCAGGCCCAACACTGCATAGCTTCCAAGATCAGACGAGATTGTGCATGTCCATAGTGGTTTGGCTGTAGGTGCTCAAGAAACGTAACTTTAGACCTCAATTACTTCTTAACTCAAGTAAATTCATTGATAAGTTGAAAAAATTAAATGTAAAATGTAATAGAAAAGAATGTTATGGCAGTATAAAATTACCTACAGCACCTGGTATTCCCAGCTAGTCTCCCATCTACGTAATAACCATGCCCAACATTGCACAGCTTCCAAGATCAGACAACATTGGCCATGTCCAGTGTGGTTTGGCTGTAGGTGCTCAAAAACTTTAATTTTAGACCTCTTTTACTTCTTAACTCAAGTATATTCATTGATAAGTTGAAAAAATTAAATGTAAAATGTAATAGAAAAGAATGTTATGGCAGTATAAAATTACCTACAGCACCTGGTATTCCCAGGTGGTTTCCCATGCAAGTACTAACCATGTCCAACACTGCATAGCTTCCAAGATCAGACGACATTGGCCATGTCCAGTGTGGTTTGGCTGTACGTGCTCAAAAATATTAACTTTAGACCTCTTTTACTTCTTAACTCAAGTAAATTAATTGATAAGTTGAAAAAATTTAATGTAAAATGTAATAGAAAAGAATGTTATGGCAGTATAAAATTACCTACAGCACCTGTTATTCCCAGGTGGTCTCCCATTCAAGTACTAACCAGGCCCAACACTGCATAGCTTCCAAAATCAGATGAGATTGGGCATGTCCAGTGTGGTTTGGCTCTAGGTGCTCAAAAACATTAACTTTAGACCTCTTTTACTTCTTAACTCAAGTAAATTCATTGATAAGTTGAAAAAATTAAATGTAAAATGTAATAGAAAGGAATGTTTTGGCTGTATAAAATTACCTACAGCACCTGGTATTCCCAGGTGGTCTCCCATCCAAATACTAACCAGGCCCAACACTGCATAGCTTCCAAGATCAGAAGAGATTGGGCATGTCCAGTGTGGTTTGACTGTAGGTGCTCAAAAACATTCACTTTAGACCTCTTTTACTTCTTAACTCAAGTAAATTCATTGATAAGTTGAAAAAATTAAATGTAAAATTTAATAGAAAAGAATGTTATGTAAGTATAAAATTTCCTACAGCATCTGGTATTCCCAGGTGGTCTCCCATCCAAGTACTAACCAGGCCCAACACTGCATAGCTTCCAAGATCAGATGAGATTGGGCATGTCCAGAGTGGTTTGGATGTATGTGCTCAAAAAATTTAACTTTAGACCTCTATTACTTCTTAACTCAAGTAAATTCATTGATAAGTTGAAAAAATTAAATGTAAAATGTAATAGAAAAGAATTTTATGGCAGTATAAAATTACCTACAGCACCTGGTATTCCCAGGTGGTCTCCCATCCACGTAATAACCATGCCCAACACTGCACAGCTTCCAAGATCAGACGACATTGGCCATGTCTAGTGTGGTTTGGCTGTAGGTGCTCAAAAACATTATCTTTAGACCTCTTTTACTTCTTTTCTCAAGTAAATTCATTGATAAGTTGAAAAAATTAAATGTAAAATGTAATAGAAAAGAATGTTATGGCAGTATAAAATTACCTACAGCACCTGGTATTCCCAGGTGGTTTCCCATCCAACTACTAACCATGCCCAACACTGCATAGCTTCCAAGATCAGACGACACTGGCCATGTCCAGTGTGGTTTGGCTGTACGTGCTCAAAAATATTAACTTTAGACCTCTTTTACTTCTTAACTCAAGTAAATTCATTGATAAGTTGAAAAAATGTAATGTAAAATGTAATAGAAAAGAATGTTATGGCTGCATAAAATTACCTACAGCACCTGGTATTCCCAGGTGGACTCACATCCAAGTTTTAACCAGGCCCAAGACTGCATAGCTTCCAAGATCAGACGAGATTGGGCATGTCCAGTGTGGTTTGGTTGTAGGTGCTCAAAAACATTAACTTTAGACCTCTATTACTTCTTAACTCAAGTAAATTCATTGATAAGTTGAAAAAATTAAATGTAAAATGTAATAGAAAAGAATGTTATGGCAGTATAAAATTACCTACAGCACCTGGTATTCCCAGCTGGTCTCCCATCCACGTAATAACCATGCCCAACACTGCACAGCTTCCAAGATCAGACGACATTGGCCATGTCCAGTGTGGTTTGGCTGTAGGTGCTCAAAAACATTAACTTTAGACCTCTATTACTTCTTAACTCAAGTATATTCATTGAT
>JAUIMM010000965.1:6447500-6485000 GCA_031769625.1 Taudactylus pleione | reverse complement strand
TGGTATTCCCAGGTGGTTTCCCATGCAAGTACTAACCATGTCCAACACTGCATAGCTTCCAAGATCAGACGACATTGGCCATGTCCAGTGTGGTTTGGCTGTACGTGCTCAAAAATATTAACTTTAGACCTCTTTTACTTCTTAACTCAAGTAAATTCATTGATAAGTTGAAAAAATGTAATGTAAAATGTAATAGAAAAGAATGTTGTGGCTGCATAAAATTACCTACAGCACCTGGTATTCCCAGGTGGACTCACATCCAAGTTTTAACCAGGCCCAAGACTGCATAGCTTCCAAGATCAGACGAGATTGGGCATGTCCAGTGTGGTTTGGTTGTAGGTGCTCAAAAACATTAACTTTAAACCTCTATTACTTCTTAACTCAAGTAAATTCATTGATAAGTTGAAAAAATTAAATGTAAAATGTAATAGAAAAGAATGTTATGGCAGTATAAAATTACCTACAGCACCTGGTATTCCCAGCTGGTCTCCCATCCACGTAATAACCATGCCCAACACTGCACAGCTTCCAAGATCAGACGACATTGGGCATGTCCATTATGGCTTGGCTGTAGGTGCTCAAAATACTTAACTTTAGACCTCTATTACTTCTTAACTCAAGTAAATTCATTGATAAGTTGAAAAAATTAAATGTAAAATGTAATAGAAAAGAATGTTTTGGCTGTATAAAATTACCTACAGCACCTGGTATTCCCAGGTGGTCTCCCATCCAAGTACTAACCAGGCCCAACACTGCATAGCTTACAAGATCAGAAGAGATTGGGCATGTCCAGTGTGGTTTGACTGTAGGTGCTCAAAAACATTAACTTTAGACCTCTTTTACTTCTTAACTCAAGTAAATTCATTGATAAGTTGAAAAAATTAAATGTAAAATTTAATAGAAAAGAATGTTATGTAAGTATAAAATTTCCTACAGCATCTGGTATTCCAAGGTGGTCTCCCATCCAAGTACTAACCAGGCCCAACACTGCATAGCTTCCAAGATCAGATGAGATTGGGCATGTCCAGAGTGGTTTGGCTGTAGGTGCTCAAAAATATTAACTTTAGACCTCTTTTACTTCTTAACTCAAGTAAATTCATTGACAAGTTGAAAAAATTAAATGTAAAATGTAATAGAAATGAATGTTTTGGCTGTATAAAATTACCTACAGCACCTGGTATTCCCAGGTGGTCTCCCATCCACGTACTAACCAGGCCCAACACTGCATAGCTTCCAAGATCAGACGAGATTGGGCATGTCCAGTATGGTTTGGATGTAGGTGCTCAAAAAATTTAACTTTAGACCTCTATTACTTCTTAACTCAATTAAATTCATTGATAAGTTGAAAAAATTAAATGTAAAATGTAATAGAAAAGAATTTTATGGCAGTATAAAATTACCTACAGCACCCGGTATTCCCAGGTGGTCTCCCATCCACGTAATAACCATGCCCAACACTGCACAGCTTCCAAGATCAGACGACATTGGCCATGTCTAGTGTGGTTTGGCTGTAGGTGTTCAAAAACATTATCTTTAGACCTCTTTTACTTCTTAACTCAAGTAAATTCATTGATAAGTTGAAAAAATTAAATGTAAAATGTAATAGAAAAGAATGTTATGGCAGTATAAAATTACCTACAGCACCTGGTATTCCCAGGTGGTTTCCCATCCAAGTACTAACCATGCCCAACACTGCATAGCTTCCAAGATCAGACGACACTGGCCATGCCCAGTGTGGTTTGGCTGTACGTGCTCAAAAATATTAACTTTAGACCTCTTTTACTTCTTAACTCAAGTAAATTCATTGATAAGTTGAAAAAATTAAATGTAAAATGTAATAGAAAAGAATGTTATGGCAGTATAAAATTACCTACAGCACCTGGTATTCCCAGGTGGACTCACATCCAAGTTTTAACCAGGCCCAAGAAAGCATAGCTTCCAAGATCAGACGAGATTGGGCATGTCCAGTGTGGTTTGGTTGTAGGTGCTCAAAAACATTAACTTTAGACCTCTATTACTTCTTAACTCAAGTAAATTCATTGATAAGTTGAAAAAATTAAATGTAAAATGTAATAGAAAAGAATGTTATGGCAGTATAAAATTACCTACAGCACCTGGTATTCCCAGCTGGTCTCCCATCCACGTAATAACCATGCCCAACACTGCACAGCTTCCAAGATCAGATGACATTGGCCATGTCCAGTGTGGTTTGGCTGTAGGTGCTCAAAAACATTAACTTTAGACCTCTATTACTTCTTAACTCAAGTATATTCATTGATAAGTTGAAAAAATTAAATGTAAAATGTAATAGAAAAGAATGTTATGTCAGTATAAAATTACCTACAGCATCAGGTATTCCCAGGTGGTCTCCCATCCAAGTAATAACCAGGCCCAACACTGCATAGCTTCCAAGATCAGACGAGATTGGGAATGTCCAGGGTGGTTTGGCTGTAGGTGCTCAAAAACATTAACTTTAGCCCTCTTTTACTTCTTAACTCAAGTAAATTCATTGATAAGTTGAAAAAATTAAATGTAAAATTTAATAGAAAAGAATGTTATGGCAGTATAAAATTACCTACAGCACCTGTTATTCCCAGGTGGTCTCCCATTCAAGTACTAACCAGGCCCAACACTGCATAGCTTCCAAGATCAGACAAGATTGGGCATGTCCAGTGTGGTTTTGCTCTAGGTGCTCAAAAACATTAACTTTAGACCTCTTTTACTTCTTAACTCAAGTAAATTTATTGATAAGTTGAAAAAATTAAATGTAAAATGTAATACAAAAGAATGTTATGTAAGTATAAAATTTCCTACAGCATCTGGTATTCCCAGGTGGTCTCCCATCCAAGTACTAACCAGGCCCAACACTGCATAGCTTCCAATATCAGATGAGATTGGGCATGTCCAGAGTGGTTTGGCTGTAGGTGCTCAAAAACATTAACTTTAGACCTCTTTTACTTCTTAACTCAAGTAAATTCATTGACAAGTTGAAAAAATTAAATGTAAAATGTAATAGAAATGAATGATTTGGCTGTATAAAATTACCTACAGCACCTGGTATTCCCAGGTGGTCTCCCATCCACGTACTAACCAGGCCCAACACTGCATAGCTTCCAAGATCAGACGAGATTGGGCATGTCCAGTATGGTTTGGCTGTAGGTGCTCAAAAAACTTAACTTTAGACCTCTATTACTTCTTAACTCAAGTAAATTCATTGATAAGTTGAAAAAATTAAATGTAAAATGTAATAGAAAAGAATGTTATGGCAGTATAAAATTACCTACAGCACCTGGTATTCCCAGGTGGTCTCCCATCCACGTAATAACCATGCCCAACACTGCACAGCTTCCAAGATCAGACGACATTGGCCATGTCTAGTGTGGTTTGGCTGTAGGTGCTCAAAAACATTATCTTTAGACCTCTTTTACTTCTTAACTCAAGTAAATTCATTGACAAGTTGAAAGAATTAAATGTAAAATGTAATAGAAATGAATGTTTTGGCTGTATAAAATTACCTACATCACCTGGTATTCCCAGGTGGTCTCCCATCCACGTACTAACCAGGCCCAACACTGCATAGCTTCCAAGATCAGACGAGATTGGGCATGTCCAGTATGGTTTGGCTGTAGGTGCTCAAAAAATTTAACTTTAGACCTCTATTACTTCTTAACTCAAGTAAATTCATTGATAAGTTGAAAAAATTAAATGTAAAATGTAATAGAAAAGAATGTTATGGCAGTAAAAAATTACCTACAGCACCTGGTATTCCCAGGTGGTCTCCCATCCACGTAATAACCATGCCCAACACTGCACAGCTTCCAAGATCAGACGACACTGGCCATGTCCAGTGTGGTTTGGCTGTACGTGCTCAAAAATATTAACTTTAGACCTCTTTTACTTCTTAACTCAAGTAAATTCATTGATAAGTTGAAAAAATTTAATGTAAAATGTAATAGAAAAGAATGTTATGGCTGCATAAAATTACCTACAGCACCTGGTATTCCCAGGTGGACTCACATCCAAGTTTTAACCAGGCCCAAGACTGCATAGCTTCCAAGATCAGACGAGTTTGGGCATGTCCAGTGTGGTTTGGTTGTAGGTGCTCAAAAACATTAACTTTAGACCTCTATTACTTCTTAACTCAAGTAAATTCATTGATAAGTTGAAAAAATTAAATGTAAAATGTAATAGAAAAGAATGTTATGGCAGTATAAAATTACCTACAGCACCTGGTATTCCCAGCTGGTCTCCCATCCAAGTACTAACCAGGCCCAACATTGCATAGCTTTCAAGATCAGACGAGATTGGGCATGTCCACTGTGGTTTGGCTGTAGGTGCTCAAAAACATTAACTTTAGCCCTCTTTTACTTCTTAACTCAAGTAAATTCATTGATAAGTTGAAAAAATTAAATGTAAAATTTAATAGAAAAGAATGTTATGGCAGTATAAAATTACCTACAGCACCTGTTATTCCCAGGTGGTCTCCCATTAAAGTACTAACCAGGCCGAACACTGCATAGCTTCCAAGATCAGACGAGATTGGGCATGTCCAGTGTGGTTTGGCTCTAGGTGCTCAAAAACATTAACTTTAGACCTCTTTTACTTCTTAACTCAAGTAAATTCATTGATAAGTTGAAAAAATTAATTGTAAAATGTAATAGAAAAGAATGTTTTGGCTGTATAAAATTACCTACAGCACCTGGTATTCCCAGGTGGTCTCCCATCCAAATACTAACCAGGCCCAACACTGCATAGCTTCCAAGATCAGAAGAGATTGGGCATGTCCAGTGTGGTTTGACTGTAGGTGCTCAAAAACATTCACTTTAGACCTCTTTTACTTCTTAACTCAAGTAAATTCATTGATAAGTTGAAAAAATTAAATGTAATATTTAATAGAAAAGAATGTTATGTAAGTATAAAATTTCCTACAGCATCTGGTATTCCAAGGTGGTCTCCCATCCAAGTACTAACCAGGCCCAACACTGCATAGCTTCCAAGATCAGATGAGATTGGGCATGTCCAGAGTGGTTTGGCTGTAGGTGCTCAAAAATATTAACTTTAGACCTCTTTTACTTCTTAACTCAAGTAAATTCATTGACAAGTTGAAAAAATTAAATGTAAAATGTAATAGAAATGAATGTTTTGGCTGTATAAAATTACCTACAGCACCTGGTATTCCCAGGTGGTCTCCCATCCACGTACTAACCAGGCCCAACACTGCATAGCTTCCAAGATCAGACGAGATTGGGCATGTCCAGTATGGTTTGGATGTATGTGCTCAAAAAATTTAACTTTAGACCTCTATTACTTCTTAACTCAATTAAATTCATTGATAAGTTGAAAAAATTAAATGTAAAATGTAATAGAAAAGAATTTTATGGCAGTATAAAATTACCTACAGCACCCGGTATTCCCAGGTGGTCTCCAATGCACGTAATAGCCATGCCCAACACTGCACAGCTTCCAAGATCAGACGACATTGGCCATGTCTAGTGTGGTTTGGCTGTAGGTGTTCAAAAACATTATCTTTAGACCTCTTTTACTTCTTAACTCAAGTAAATTCATTGATAAGTTGAAAAAATTAAATGTAAAATGTAATAGAAAAGAATGTTATGGCAGTATAAAATTACCTACAGCACCTGGTATTCCCAGGTGGTTTCCCATCCATGTACTAACCATGCCCAACACTGCATAGCTTCCAAGATCAGACGACACTGGCCATGTCCAGTGTGGTTTGGCTGTACGTGCTCAAAAATATTAACTTTAGACCTCTTTTACTTCTTAACTCAAGTAAATTCATTGATAAGTTGAAAAAATTAAATGTAAAATGTAATAGAAAAGAATGTTATGGCAGTATAAAATTACATACAGCACCTGGTATTCCCAGGTGGACTCACATCCAAGTTTTATCCAGGCCCAAGACAGCATAGCTTCCAAGATCAGACGAGATTGGGCATGTCCAGTGTGGTTTGGTTGTAGGTGCTCAAAAACATTAACTTTAGACCTCTATTACTTCTTAACTCAAGTAAATTCATTGATAAGTTGAAAAAATTAAATGTAAAATGTAATAGAAAAGAATGTTATGGCAGTATAAAATTACCTACAGCACCTGGTATTCCCAGCTGGTCTCCCATCCACGTAATAACCATGCCCAACACTGCACAGTTTCCAAGATCAGACGACATTGGCCATGTCCAGTGTGGTTTGGCTGTAGGTGCTCAAAAACATTAACTTTAGACCTCTATTACTTCTTAACTCAAGTATATTCATTGATAAGTTGAAAAAATTAAATGTAAAATGTAATAGAAAAGAATGTTATGTCAGTATAAAATTACCTACAGCATCAGGTATTCCCAGGTGGTCTCCCATCCAAGTACTAACCAGGCCCAACACTGCATAGCTTCCAAGATCAGACGAGATTGGGCATGTCCAGGGTGGTTTGGCTGTAGGTGCTCAAAAACATTAACTTTAGCCCTCTTTTACTTCTTAACTCAAGTAAATTCATTGATAAGTTGAAAAAATTAAATGTAAAATTTAATAGAAAAGAATGTTATGGCAGTATAAAATTACCTACAGCACCTGTTATTCCCAGGTGGTCTCCCATTCAAGTACTAACGAGGCCCAACACTGCATAGCTTCCAAGATCAGACGAGATTGGGCATGTCCAGTGTGGTTTTGCTCTAGGTGCTCAAAAACATTAACTTTAGACCTCTTTTACTTCTTAACTCAAGTAAATTTATTGATAAGTTGAAAAAATTAAATGTAAAATGTAATACAAAAGAATGTTATGTAAGTATAAAATTTCCTACAGCATCTGGTATTCCCAGGTGGTCTCCCATCCAAGTACTAACCAGGCCCAACACTGCATAGCTTCCAAGATCAGATGAGATTGGGCATGTCCAGAGTGGTTTGGCTGTAGGTGCTCAAAAACATTAACTTTAGACCTCTTTTACTTCTTAACTCAAGTAAATTCATTGACAAGTTGAAAAAATTAAATGTAAAATGTAATAGAAATGAATGATTTGGCTGTATAAAATTACCTACAGCACCTGGTATTCCCAGGTGGTCTCCCATCCACGTACTAACCAGGCCCAACACTGCATAGCTTCCAAGATCAGACGAGATTGGGCATGTCCAGTATGGTTTGGCTGTAGGTACTCAAAAAACTTAACTTTAGAACTCTATTACTTCTTAACTCAAGTAAATTCATTGATAAGTTGAAAAAATTAAATGTAAAATGTAATAGAAAAGAATGTTATGGCAGTATAAAATTACCTACAGCACCTGGTATTCCCAGGTGGTCTCCCATCCACGTAATAACCATGCCCAACACTGCACAGCTTCCAAGATCAGACGACATTGGCCATGTCTAGTGTGGTTTGGCTGTAGGTGCTCAAAAACATTATCTTTAGACCTCTTTTACTTCTTAACTCAAGTAAATTCATTGACAAGTTGAAAGAATTAAATGTAAAATGTAATAGAAATGAATGTTTTGGCTGTATAAAATTACCTACATCACCTGGTATTCCCAGGTGGTCTCCCATCCACGTACTAACCAGGCCCAACACTGCATAGCTTCCAAGATCAGACGAGATTGGGCATGTCCAGTATGGTTTGGCTGTAGGTGCTCAAAAAATTTAACTTTAGACCTCTATTACTTCTTAACTCAAGTAAATTCATTGATAAGTTGAAAAAATTAAATGTAAAATTTAATAGAAAAGAATGTTATGGCAGTATAAAATTACCTACAGCACCTGTTATTCCCAGGTGGTCTCCCATTAAAGTACTAACCAGGCCCAACACTGCATAGCTTCCAAGATCAGAAGAGATTGGGCATGTCCAGTGTGGTTTGACTGTAGGTGCTCAAAAACATTCACTTTAGACCTCTTTTACTTCTTAACTCAAGTAAATTCATTGATAAGTTGAAAAAATTAAATGTAAAATTTAATAGAAAAGAATGTTATGTAAGTATAAAATTTCCTACAGCATCTGGTATTCCAAGGTGGTCTCCCATCCAAGTACTAACCAGGCCCAACACTGCATAGCTTCCAAGATCAGATGAGATTGGGCATGTCCAGAGTGGTTTGGCTGTAGGTGCTCAAAAATATTAACTTTAGACCTCTTTTACTTCTTAACTCAAGTAAATTCATTGACAAGTTGAAAAAATTAAATGTAAAATGTAATAGAAATGAATGTTTTGGCTGTATAAAATTACCTACAGCACCTGGTATTCCCAGGTGGTCTCCCATCCACGTACTAACCAGGCCCAACACTGCATAGCTTCCAAGATCAGACGAGATTGGGCATGTCCAGTATGGTTTGGATGTAGGTGCTCAAAAAATTTAACTTTAGACCTCTATTACTTCTTAACTCAATTAAATTCATTGATAAGTTGAAAAAATTAAATGTAAAATGTAATAGAAAAGAATTTTATGGCAGTATAAAATTACCTACAGCACCCGGTATTCCCAGGTGGTCTCCCATCCACGTAATAACCATGCCCAACACTGCACAGCTTCCAAGATCAGACGACATTGGCCATGTCTAGTGTGGTTTGGCTGTAGGTGTTCAAAAACATTATCTTTAGACCTCTTTTACTTCTTAACTCAAGTAAATTCATTGATAAGTTGAAAAAATTAAATGTAAAATTTAATAGAAAAGAATGTTATGGCAGTATAAAATTACCTACAGCACCTGTTATTCCCAGGTGGTCTCCCATTAAAGTACTAACCAGGCCCAACACTGCATAGCTTCCAAGATCAGACGAGATTGGGCATGTCCAGTGTGGTTTGGCTCTAGGTGCTCAAAAACATTAACTTTAGACCTCTTTTACTTCTTAACTCAAGTAAATTCATTGATAAGTTGAAAAAATTAAATGTAAAATGTAATAGAAAAGAATGTTTTGGCTGTATAAAATTACCTACAGCACCTGTTATTCCCAGGTGGTCTCCCATCCAAATACTAACCAGGCCCAACACTGCATAGCTTCCAAGATCAGAAGAGATTGGGCATGTCCAGTGTGGTTTGACTGTAGGTGCTCAAAAACATTCACTTTAGACCTCTTTTACTTCTTAACTCAAGTAAATTCATTGATAAGTTGAAAAAATTAAATGTAAAATTTAATAGTAAAGAATGTTATGTAAGTATAAAATTTCCTACAGCATCTGGTATTCCAAGGTGGTCTCCCATCCAAGTACTAACCAGGCCCAACACTGCATAGCTTCCAAGATCAGATGAGATTGGGCATGTCCAGAGTGGTTTGGCTGTAGGTGCTCAAAAATATTAACTTTAGACCTCTTTTACTTCTTAACTCAAGTAAATTCATTGACAAGTTGAAAAAATTAAATGTAAAATGTAATAGAAATGAATGTTTTGGCTGTATAAAATTACCTACAGCACCTGGTATTCCCAGGTGGTCTCCCATCCACGTACTAACCAGGCCCAACACTGCATAGCTTCCAAGATCAGACGAGATTGGGCATGTCCAGTATGGTTTGGATGTAGGTGCTCAAAAAATTTAACTTTAGACCTCTATTACTTCTTAACTCAATTAAATTCATTGATAAGTTGAAAAAATTAAATGTAAAATGTAATAGAAAAGAATTTTATGGCAGTATAAAATTACCTACAGCACCCGGTATTCCCAGGTGGTCTCCCATCCACGTAATAACCATGCCCAACACTGCACAGCTTCCAAGATCAGACGACATTGGCCATGTCTAGTGTGGTTTGGCTGTAGGTGTTCAAAAACATTATCTTTAGACCTCTTTTACTTCTTAACTCAAGTAAATTCATTGATAAGTTGAAAAAATTAAATGTAAAATGTAATAGAAAAGAATGTTATGGCAGTATAAAATTACCTACAGCACCTGGTATTCCCAGGTGGTTTCCCATCCAAGTACTAACCATGCCCAACACTGCATAGCTTCCAAGATCAGACGACATTGGCCATGTCCAGTGTGGTTTGGCTGTACGTGCTCAAAAATATTAACTTTAGACCTCTTTTACTTCTTAACTCAAGTAAATTCATTGATAAGTTGAAAAAATTAAATGTAAAATGTAATAGAAAAGAATGTTATGGCAGTATAAAATTACCTACAGCACCTGGTATTCCCAGGTGGACTCACATCCAAGTTTTATCCAGGCCCAAGACAGCATAGCTTCCAAGATCAGACGAGATTGGGCATGTCCAGTGTGGTTTGGTTGTAGGTGCTCAAAAACATTAACTTTAGACCTCTATTACTTCTTAACTCAAGTAAATTCATTGATAAGTTGAAAAAATTAAATGTAAAATGTAATAGAAAAGAATGTTATGGCAGTATAAAATTACCTACAGCACCTGGTATTCCCAGCTGGTCTCCCATCCACGTAATAACCATGCCCAACACTGCACAGCTTCCAAGATCAGACGACATTGGCCATGTCCAGTGTGGTTTGGCTGTAGGTGCTCAAAAACATTAACTTTAGACCTCTATTACTTCTTAACTCAAGTATATTCATTGATAAGTTGAAAAAATTAAATGTAAAATGTAATAGAAAAGAATGTTATGTCAGTATAAAATTACCTACAGCATCAGGTATTCCCAGGTGGTCTCCCATCCAAGTACTAACCAGGCCCAACACTGCATAGCTTCCAAGATCAGACGAGATTGGGCATGTCCAGGGTGGTTTGTCTGTAGGTGCTCAAAAACATTAACTTTAGCCCTCTTTTACTTCTTAACTCAAGTAAATTCATTGATAAGTTGAAAAAATTAAATGTAAAATTTAATAGAAAAGAATGTTATGGCAGTATAAAATTACCTACAGCACCTGTTATTCCCAGGTGGTCTCCCATTCAAGTACTAACGAGGCCCAACACTGCATAGCTTCCAAGATCAGACGAGATTGGGCATGTCCAGTGTGGTTTGGCTCTAGGTGCTCAAAAACATTAACTTTAGACCTCTTTTACTTCTTAACTCAAGTAAATTCATTGATAAGTTGAAAAAATTAAATGTAAAATGTAATAGAAAAGAATGTTTTGGCTGTATAAAATTACCTACAGCACCTGTTATTCCCAGGTGGTCTCCCATCCAAATACTAACCAGGCCCAACACTGCATAGCTTCCAAGATCAGAAGAGATTGGGCATGTCCAGTGTGGTTTGACTGTAGGTGCTCAAAAACATTCACTTTAGACCTCTTTTACTTCTTAACTCAAGTAAATTCATTGATAAGTTGAAAAAATTAAATGTAAAATTTAATAGAAAAGAATGTTATGTAAGTATAAAATTTCCTACAGCATCTGGTATTCCAAGGTGGTCTCCCATCCAAGTACTAACCAGGCCCAACACTGCATAGCTTCCAAGATCAGATGAGATTGGGCATGTCCAGAGTGGTTTGGCTGTAGGTGCTCAAAAATATTAACTTTAGACCTCTTTTACTTCTTAACTCAAGTAAATTCATTGACAAGTTGAAAAAATTAAATGTAAAATGTAATAGAAATGAATGTTTTGGCTGTATAAAATTACCTACAGCACCTGGTATTCCCAGGTGGTCTCCCATCCACGTACTAACCAGGCCCAACACTGCATAGCTTCCAAGATCAGACGAGATTGGGCATGTCCAGTATGGTTTGGATGTAGGTGCTCAAAAAATTTAACTTTAGACCTCTATTACTTCTTAACTCAATTAAATTCATTGATAAGTTGAAAAAATTAAATGTAAAATGTAATAGAAAAGAATTTTATGGCAGTATAAAATTACCTACAGCACCCGGTATTCCCAGGTGGTCTCCCATCCACGTAATAACCATGCCCAACACTGCACAGCTTCCAAGATCAGACGACATTGGCCATGTCTAGTGTGGTTTGGCTGTAGGTGTTCAAAAACATTATCTTTAGACCTCTTTTACTTCTTAACTCAAGTAAATTCATTGATAAGTTGAAAAAATTAAATGTAAAATGTAATAGAAAAGAATGTTATGGCAGTATAAAATTACCTACAGCACCTGGTATTCCCAGGTGGTTTCCCATCCAAGTACTAACCATGCCCAACACTGCATAGCTTCCAAGATCAGACGACATTGGCCATGTCCAGTGTGGTTTGGCTGTACGTGCTCAAAAATATTAACTTTAGACCTCTTTTACTTCTTAACTCAAGTAAATTCATTGATAAGTTGAAAAAATTAAATGTAAAATGTAATAGAAAAGAATGTTATGGCAGTATAAAATTACCTACAGCACCTGGTATTCCCAGGTGGACTCACATCCAAGTTTTATCCAGGCCCAAGACAGCATAGCTTCCAAGATCAGACGAGATTGGGCATGTCCAGTGTGGTTTGGTTGTAGGTGCTCAAAAACATTAACTTTAGACCTCTATTACTTCTTAACTCAAGTAAATTCATTGATAAGTTGAAAAAATTAAATGTAAAATGTAATAGAAAAGAATGTTATGGCAGTATAAAATTACCTACAGCACCTGGTATTCCCAGCTGGTCTCCCATCCACGTAATAACCATGCCCAACACTGCACAGCTTCCAAGATCAGACGACATTGGCCATGTCCAGTGTGGTTTGGCTGTAGGTGCTCAAAAACATTAACTTTAGACCTCTATTACTTCTTAACTCAAGTATATTCATTGATAAGTTGAAAAAATTAAATGTAAAATGTAATAGAAAAGAATGTTATGTCAGTATAAAATTACCTACAGCATCAGGTATTCCCAGGTGGTCTCCCATCCAAGTACTAACCAGGCCCAACACTGCATAGCTTCCAAGATCAGACGAGATTGGGCATGTCCAGGGTGGTTTGTCTGTAGGTGCTCAAAAACATTAACTTTAGCCCTCTTTTACTTCTTAACTCAAGTAAATTCATTGATAAGTTGAAAAAATGAAATGTAAAATTTAATAGAAAAGAATGTTATGGCAGTATAAAATTACCTACAGCACCTGGTATTCCCAGGTGGTCTCCCATTCAAGTACTAACGAGGCCCAACACTGCATAGCTTCCAAGATCAGACGAGATTGGGCATGTCCAGTGTGGTTTTGCTCTAGGTGCTCAAAAACATTAACTTTAGACCTCTTTTACTTCTTAACTCAAGTAAATTTATTGATAAGTTGAAAAAATTAAATGTAAAATGTAATACAAAAGAATGTTATGTAAGTATAAAATTTCCTACAGCATCTGGTATTCCCAGGTGGTCTCCCATCCAAGTACTAACCAGGCCCAACACTGCATAGCTTCCAAGATCAGATGAGATTGGGCATGTCCAGAGTGGTTTGGCTGTAGGTGCTCAATAATATTAACTTTAGACCTCTTTTATTTCTTAACTCAAGTAAATTCCTTGACAAGTTGAAAAAATTAAATGTAAAATGTAATAGAAATGAATGATTTGGCTGTATAAAATTACCTACATCACCTGGTATTCCCAGGTGGTCTCCCATCCACGTACTAACCAGGCCCAACACTGCATAGCTTCCAAGATCAGACGAGATTGGGCATGTCCAGTATGGTTTGGCTGTAGGTGCTCAAAAAATTTAACTTTAGACCTCTATTACTTCTTAACTCAAGTAAATTCATTGATAAGTTGAAAAAATTAAATGTAAAATGTAATAGAAAAGAATGTTATGGCAGTAAAAAATTACCTACAGCACCTGGTATTCCCAGGTGGTCTCCCATCCACGTAATAACCATGCCCAACACTGCACAGCTTCCAAGATCAGACGACACTGGCCATGTCCAGTGTGGTTTGGCTGTACGTGCTCAAAAATATTAACTTTAGACCTCTTTTACTTCTTAACTCAAGTAAATTCATTGATAAGTTGAAAAAATGTAATGTAAAATGTAATAGAAAAGAATGTTATGGCTGCATAAAATTACCTACAGCACCTGGTATTCCCAGGTGGACTCTCATCCAAGTTTTAACCAGGCCCAAGACTGCATAGCTTCCAAGATCAGACGAGATTGGGCATGTCCAGTGTGGTTTGGTTGTAGGTGCTCAAAAACATTAACTTTAGACCTCTATTACTTCTTAACTCAAGTAAATTCATTGATAAGTTGAAAAAATTAAATGTAAAATGTAATAGAAAAGAATGTTATGGCAGTATAAAATTACCTACAGCACCTGGTATTCCCAGCTGGTCTCCCATCCACGTAATAACCATGCCCAACACTGCACAGCTTCCAAGATCAGACGACATTGGCTATGTCCAGTGTGGTTTGGCTGTAGGTGCTCAAAAACATTAACTTTAGACCTCTTTTACTTCTTAACTCAAGTATATTCATTGATAAGTTGAAAAAATTAAATGTAAAATGTAATAGAAAAGAATGTTATGTCAGTATAAAATTACCTACAGCATCAGGTATTCCCAGGTGGTCTCCCATCCAAGTAATAACCAGGCCCAACACTGCATAGCTTCCAAGATCAGATGAGATCAGGCATGTCCAGGGTGGTTTGGCTGTAGGTGCTCAAAAACATTAACTTTAGCCCTCTTTTACTTCTTAACTCAAGTAAATTCATTGATAAGTTGAAAAAATTAAATGTAAAATTTAATAGAAAAGAATGTTATGGCAGTATAAAATTACCTACAGCACCTGTTATTCCCAGGTGGTCTCCCATTCAAGTACTAACCAGGCCCAACACTGCATAGCTTCCAAGATCAGACGAGATTGGGCATGTCCAGTGTGGTTTTGCTCTAGGTGCTCAAAAACATTAACTTTAGACCTCTTTTACTTCTTAACTCAAGTAAATTCATTGATAAGTTGAAAAAATTAAATGTAAAATGTAATAGAAAAGAATGTTTTGGCTGTATAGAATTACCTACGGCACCTGGTATTCCCAGGTGGTCTCCCATCCAAATACTAACCAGGCCCAACACTGCATAGCTTCCAAGATCAGACGAGATTGGGCATGTCCAGTGTGGTTTGGCTGTAGGTGCTGAAGAAACGTAACTTTAGACGTCTATTACTTCTTAACTCAAGTAAATTCATTGATAAGTTGAAAAAATGAAATGTAAAATGTAATAGAAAAGAATGTTATGGCAGTATAAAATTACCTACAGCACCTGGTATTCCCAGGTGGTCTCCCATCCAAGTACTAACCAGGCCCAACACTGCATAGCTTCCAAGATCAGATGAGATTGGGCATGTCCAGAGTGGTTTGGCTGTAGGTGCTCAAAAATATTAACTTTAGACCTCTTTTACTTCTTAACTCAAGTAAATTCATTGACAAGTTGAAAAAATTAAATGTAAAATGTAATAGAAATGAATGATTTGGCTGTATAAAATTACCTACAGCACCTGGTATTCCCAGGTGGTCTCCCATCCACGTACTAACCAGGCCCAACACTGCATAGCTTCCAAGATCAGACGAGATTGGGCATGTCCAGTATGGTTTGGCTGAAGGTGCTCAAAAAATTTAACTATAGACCTCTATTACTTCTTAACTCAAGTAAATTCATTGATAAGTTGAAAAAATTAAATGTAAAATGTAATAGAAAAGAATGTTATGGCAGTAAAAAATTACCTACAGCACCTGGTATTCCCAGGTGGTCTCCCATCCACGTAATAACCATGCCCAACACTGCACAGCTTCCAAGATCAGACGACACTGGCCATGTCCAGTGTGGTTTGGCTGTACGTGCTCAAAAATATTAACTTTAGACCTCTTTTACTTCTTAACTCAAGTAAATTCATTGATAAGTTGAAAAAATGTAATGTAAAATGTAATAGAAAAGAATGTTATGGCTGCATAAAATTACCTACAGCACCTGGTATTCCCAGGTGGACTCTCATCCAAGTTTTAACCAGGCCCAAGACTGCATAGCTTCCAAGATCAGACGAGATTGGGCATGTCCAGTGTGGTTTGGTTGTAGGTGCTCAAAAACATTAACTTTAGACCTCTATTACTTCTTAACTCAAGTAAATTCATTGATAAGTTGAAAAAATTAAATGTAAAAGGTAATAGAAAAGAATGTTATGGCAGTATAAAATTACCTACAGCACCTGGTATTCCCAGCTGGTCTCCCATCCACGTAATAACCATGCCCAACACTGCACAGCTTCCAAGATCAGACGACATTGGCTATGTCCAGTGTGGTTTGGCTGTAGGTGCTCAAAAACATTAACTTTAGACCTCTTTTACTTCTTAACTCAAGTATATTCATTGATAAGTTGAAAAAATTAAATGTAAAATGTAATAGAAAAGAATGTTATGTCAGTATAAAATTACCTACAGCATCAGGTATTCCCAGGTGGTCTCCCATCCAAGTAATAACCAGGCCCAACACTGCATAGCTTCCAAGATCAGATGAGATCGGGCATGTCCAGGGTGGTTTGGCTGTAGGTGCTCAAAAACATTAACTTTAGCCCTCTTTTACTTCTTAACTCAAGTAAATTCATTGATAAGTTGAAAAAATTAAATGTAAAATTTAATAGAAAAGAATGTTATGGCAGTATAAAATTACCTACAGCACCTGTTATTCCCAGGTGGTCTCCCATTCAAGTACTAACCAGGCCCAACACTGCATAGCTTCCAAGATCAGACGAGATTGGGCATGTCCAGTGTGGTTTTGCTCTAGGTGCTCAAAAACATTAACTTTAGACCTCTTTTACTTCTTAACTCAAGTAAATTCATTGATAAGTTGAAAAAATTAAATGTAAAATGTAATAGAAAAGAATGTTTTGGCTGTATAGAATTACCTATGGCACCTGGTATTCCCAGGTGGTCTCCCATCCAAATACTAACCAGGCCCAACACTGCATAGCTTCCAAGATCAGACGAGATTGGGCATGTCCAGTGTGGTTTGGCTGTAGGTGATGAAGAAACGTAACTTTAGACGTCTATTACTTCTTAACTCAAGTAAATTCATTGATAAGTTGAAAAAATGAAATGTAAAATGTAATAGAAAAGAATGTTATGGCAGTATAAAATTACCTACAGCACCTGGTATTCCCAGGTGGTCTCCCATCCAAGTACTAACCAGGCCCAACACTGCATAGCTTCCAAGATCAGATGAGATTGGGCATGTCCAGAGTGGTTTGGCTGTAGGTGCTCAAAAATATTAACTTTAGACCTCTTTTACTTCTTAACTCAAGTAAATTCATTGACAAGTTGAAAAAATTAAATGTAAAATGTAATAGAAATGAATGATTTGGCTGTATAAAATTACCTACAGCACCTGGTATTCCCAGGTGGTCTCCCATCCACGTACTAACCAGGCCCAACACTGCATAGCTTCCAAGATCAGACGAGATTGGGCATGTCCAGTATGGTTTGGCTGTAGGTGCTCAAAAAACTTAACTTTAGACCTCTATTACTTCTTAACTCAAGTAAATTCATTGATAAGTTGAAAAAATTAAATGTAAAATGTAATAGAAAAGAATGTTATGGCAGTATAAAATTACCTACAGCACCTGGTATTCCCAGGTGGTCTCCCATCCACGTAATAACCATGCCCAACACTGCACAGCTTCCAAGATCAGACGACATTGGCCATGTCTAGTGTGGTTTGGCTGTAGGTGCTCAAAAACATTATCTTTAGACCTCTTTTACTTCTTAACTCAAGTAAATTCATTGACAAGTTGAAAGAATTAAATGTAAAATGTAATAGAAATGAATGTTTTGGCTGTATAAAATTACCTACATCACCTGGTATTCCCAGGTGGTCTCCCATCCACGTACTAACCAGGCCCAACACTGCATAGCTTCCAAGATCAGACGAGATTGGGCATGTCCAGTATGGTTTGGCTGTAGGTGCTCAAAAAATTTAACTTTAGACCTCTATTACTTCTTAACTCAAGTAAATTCATTGATAAGTTGAAAAAATTAAATGTAAAATGTAATAGAAAAGAATGTTATGGCAGTAAAAAATTACCTACAGCACCTGGTATTCCCAGGTGGTCTCCCATCCACGTAATAACCATGCCCAACACTGCACAGCTTCCAAGATCAGACGACACTGGCCATGTCCAGTGTGGTTTGGCTGTACGTGCTCAAAAATATTAACTTTAGACCTCTTTTACTTCTTAACTCAAGTAAATTCATTGATAAGTTGAAAAAATGTAATGTAAAATGTAATAGAAAAGAATGTTATGGCTGCATAAAATTACCTACAGCACCTGGTATTCCCAGGTGGACTCTCATCCAAGTTTTAACCAGGCCCAAGACTGCATAGCTTCCAAGATCAGACGAGATTGGGCATGTCCAGTGTGGTTTGGTTGTAGGTGCTCAAAAACATTTACTTTAGACCTCTATTGCTTCTTAACTCAAGTAAATTCATTGATAAGTTGAAAAAATTAAATGTAAAATGTAATAGAAAAGAATGTTATGGCAGTATAAAATTACCTACAGCACCTGGTATTCCCAGCTGGTCTCCCATCCACGTAATAACCATGCCCAACACTGCACAGCTTCCAAGATCAGACGACATTGGCTATGTCCAGTGTGGTTTGGCTGTAGGTGCTCAAAAACATTAACTTTAGACCTCTTTTACTTCTTAACTCAAGTATATTCATTGATAAGTTGAAAAAATTAAATGTAAAATGTAATAGAAAAGAATGTTATGTCAGTATAAAATTACCTACAGCATCAGGTATTCCCAGGTGGTCTCCCATCCAAGTAATAACCAGGCCCAACACTGCATAGCTTCCAAGATCAGATGAGATTGGGCATGTCCAGGGTGGTTTGGCTGTAGGTGCTCAAAAACATTAACTTTAGCCCTCTTTTAATTCTTAACTCAAGTAAATTCATTGATAAGTTGAAACAATTAAATGTAAAATTTAATAGAAAAGAATGTTATGGCAGTATAAAATTACCTACAGCACCTGTTATTCCCAGGTGGTCTCCCATTCAAGTACTAACCAGGCCCAACACTGCATAGCTTCCAAGATCAGACGAGATTGGGCATGTCCAGTGTGGTTTTGCTCTAGGTGCTCAAAAACATTAACTTTAGACCTCTTTTACTTCTTAACTCAAGTAAATTCATTGATAAGTTGAAAAAATTAAATGTAAAAGAAAAGAATGTTTTGGCTGTATAGAATTACCTACGGCACCTGGTATTCCCAGGTGGTCTCCCATCCAAATACTAACCAGGCCCAACACTGCATAGCTTCCAAGATCAGACGAGATTGGGCATGTCCAGTGTGGTTTGGCTGTAGGTGCTGAAGAAACGTAACTTTAGACGTCTATTACTTCTTAACTCAAGTAAATTCATTGATAAGTTGAAAAAATGAAATGTAAAATGTAATAGAAAAGAATGTTATGGCAGTATAAAATTACCTACAGCACCTGGTATTCCCAGGTGGTCTCCCATCCAAGTACTAACCAGGCCCAACACTGCAAAGCTTCCAAGATCAGACGAGATTGGGCATGTCCAGTGTGGTTTGACTGTAGGTGCTCAAAAACATTAACTTTAGACCTCTTTTACTTCTTAACTCAAGTAAATTCATTGATAAGTTGAAAAAATTAAATGTAAAATTTAATAGAAAAGAATGTTATGGCAGTATAAAATTACCTACAGCACCTGGTATTCCCAGGTGGTCTCCCATCCAAATACTAACCAGGCCCAACACTGCATAGCTTCCAAGATCAGAAGAGATTGGGCATGTCCAGTGTGGTTTGACTGTAGGTGCTCAAAAACATTCACTTTAGACCTCTTTTACTTCTTAACTCAAGTAAATTCATTGATAAGTTGAAAAAATTAAATGTAAAATTTAATAGAAAAGAATGTTATGTAAGTATAAAATTTCCTACAGCATCTGGTATTCCAAGGTGGTCTCCCATCCAAGTACTAACCAGGCCCAACACTGCATAGCTTCCAAGATCAGATGAGATTGGGCATGTCCAGAGTGGTTTGGCTGTAGGTGCTCAAAAATATTAACTTTAGACCTCTTTTACTTCTTAACTCAAGTAAATTCATTGACAAGTTGAAAAAATTAAATGTAAAATGTAATAGAAATGAATGTTTTGGCTGTATAAAATTACCTACAGCACCTGGTATTCCCAGGTGGTCTCCCATCCACGTACTAACCAGGCCCAACACTGCATAGCTTCCAAGATCAGACGAGACTGGGCATGTCCAGTATGGTTTGGATGTAGGTGCTCAAAAAATTTAACTTTAGACCTCTATTACTTCTTAACTCAATTAAATTCATTGATAAGTTGAAAAAATTAAATGTAAAATGTAATAGAAAAGAATTTTATGGCAGTGTAAAATTACCTACAGCACCCGGTATTCCCAGGTGGTCTCCAATGCACGTAATAACCATGCCCAACACTGCACAGCTTCCAAGATAAGACGACATTGGCCATGTCTAGTGTGGTTTGGCTGTAGGTGTTCAAAAACATTATCTTTAGACCTCTTTTACTTCTTAACTCAAGTAAATTCATTGATAAGTTGAAAAAATTAAATGTAAAATGTAATAGAAAAGAATGTTATGGCAGTATAAAATTACCTACAGCACCTGGTATTCCCAGGCGGTTTCCCATCCAAGTACTAACCATGCCCAACACTGCATAGCTTCCAAGATCAGACGACACTGGCCATGTCCAGTGTGGTTTGGCTGTACGTGCTCAAAAATATTAACTTTAGACCTCTTTTACTTCTTAACTCAAGTAAATTCATTGATAAGTTGAAAAAAATAAATGTAAAATGTAATAGAAAAGAATGTTATGGCAGTATAAAATTACCTACAGCACCTGGTATTCCCAGGTGGACTCACATCCAAGTTTTATCCAGGCCCAAGACAGCATAGCTTCCAAGATCAGACGAGATTGGGCATGTCCAGTGTGGTTTGGTTGTAGGTGCTCAAAAACATTAACTTTAGACCTCTATTACTTCTTAACTCAAGTAAATTCATTGATAAGTTGAAAAAATTAAATGTAAAATGTAATAGAAAAGAATGTTATGGCAGTATAAAATTACCTACAGCACCTGGTATTCCCAGCTGGTCTCCCATCCACGTAATAACCATGCCCAACACTGCACAGCTTCCAAGATCAGACGACATTGGCCATGTCCAGTGTTTTTTGGCTGTAGGTGCTCAAAAACATTAACTTTAGACCTCTATTACTTCCTAACTCAAGTATATTCATTGATAAGTTGAAAAAATTAAATGTAAAATGTAATAGAAAAGAATGTTATGTCAGTATAAAATTACCTACAGCATCAGGTATTCCCAGGTGGTCTCCCATCCAAGTACTAACCAGGCCCAACACTGCATAGCTTCCAAGATCAGACGAGATTGGGCATGTCCAGGGTGGTTTGGCTGTAGGTGCTCAAAAACATTAACTTTAGCCCTCTTTTACTTCTTAACTCAAGTAAATTCATTGATAAGTTGAAAAAATTAAATGTAAAATTTAATAGAAAAGAATGTTATGGCAGTATAAAATTACCTACAGCACCTGTTATTCCCAGGTCGTCTCCCATTCAAGTACTAACGAGGCCCAACACTGCATAGCTTCCAAGATCAGACGAGATTGGGCATGTCCAGTGTGGTTTTGCTCTAGGTGCTCAAAAACATTAACTTTAGACCTCTTTTACTTCTTAACTCAAGTAAATTTATTGATAAGTTGAAAAAATTAAATGTAAAATGTAATACAAAAGAATGTTATGTAAGTATAAAATTTGCTACAGCATCTGGTATTCCCAGGTGGTCTCCCATCCAAGTACTAACCAGGCCCAACACTGCATAGCTTCCAAGATCAGATGAGATTGGGCATGTCCAGAGTGGTTTGGCTGTAGGTGCTCAAAAACATTAACTTTAGACCTCTTTTACTTCTTAACTCAAGTAAATTCATTGACAAGTTGAAAAAATTAAATGTAAAATGTAATAGAAATGAATGATTTGGCTGTATAAAATTACCTACAGCACCTGGTATTCCCAGGTGGTCTCCCATCCACGTACTAACCAGGCCCAACACTGCATAGCTTCCAAGATCAGACGAGATTGGGCATGTCCAGTATGGTTTGGCTGTAGGTGCTCAAAAAACTTAACTTTAGACCTCTATTACTTCTTAACTCAAGTAAATTCATTGATAAGTTGAAAAAATTAAATGTAAAATGTAATAGAAAAGAATGTTATGGCAGTATAAAATTACCTACAGCACCTGGTATTCCCAGGTGGTCTCCCATCCACGTAATAACCATGCCCAACACTGCATAGCTTCCAAGATCAGATGAGATTGGGCATGTCCAGAGTGGTTTGGCTGTAGGTGCTCAAAAATATTAACTTTAGACCTCTTTTACTTCTTAACTCAAGTAAATTCATTGACAAGTTGAAAAAATGAAATGTAAAATGTAATAGAAATGAATGTTTTGGCTGTATAAAATTACCTACAGCACCTGGTATTCCCAGGTGGTCTCCCATCCACGTACTAACCAGGCCCAACACTGCATAGCTTCCAAGATCAGATGAGATTGGGCATGTCCAGTATGGTTTGGATGTAGGTGCTCAAAAAATTTAACTTTAGACCTCTATTACTTCTTAACTCAATTAAATTCATTGATAAGTTGAAAAAATTAAATGTAAAATGTAATAGAAAAGAATTTTATGGCAGTATAAAATTACCTACAGCACCCGGTATTCCCAGGTGGTCTCCCATCCACGTAATAACCATGCCCAACACTGCACAGCTTCCAAGATCAGACGACATTGGCCATGTCTAGTGTGGTTTGGCTGTAGGTGTTCAAAAACATTATCTTTAGACCTCTTTTACTTCTTAACTCAAGTAAATTCATTGATAAGTTGAAAAAATTAAATGTAAAATGTAATAGAAAAGAATGTTATGGCAGTATAAAATTACCTACAGCACCTGGTATTCCCAGGTGGTTTCCCATCCAAGTACTAACCATGCCCAACACTGCATAGCTTCCAAGATCAGACGACACTGGCCACGTCCAGTGTGGTTTGGCTGTACGTGCTCAAAAATATTAACTTTAGACCTCTTTTACTTCTTAACTCAAGTAAATTCATTGATAAGTTGAAAAAATTAAATGTAAAATGTAATAGAAAAGAATGTTATGGCAGTATAAAATTACCTACAGCACCTGGTATTCCCAGGTGGACTCACATCCAAGTTTTATCCAGGCCCAAGACAGCATAGCTTCCAAGATCAGACGAGATTGGGCATGTCCAGTGTGGTTTGGTTGTAGGTGCTCAAAAACATTAACTTTAGACCTCTATTACTTCTTAACTCAAGTAAATTCATTGATAAGTTGAAAAAATTAAATGTAAAATGTAATAGAAAAGAATGTTATGGCAGTATAAAATTACCTACAGCACCTGGTATTCCCAGCTGGTCTCCCATCCA
Organism: Taudactylus pleione; assembly: GCA_031769625.1. Lineage (NCBI taxonomy): Eukaryota > Metazoa > Chordata > Amphibia > Anura > Myobatrachidae > Taudactylus > Taudactylus pleione. The sequence continues at coordinate 6,461,715 of JAUIMM010000965.1, read as the reverse complement.
CGTAATAACCATGCCCAACACTGCACAGCTTCCAAGATCAGACGACATTGGCCATGTCCAGTGTGGTTTGGCTGTAGGTGCTCAAAAACATTAACTTTAGACCTCTATTACTTCTTAACTCAAGTACATTCATTGATAAGTTGAAAAAATTAAATGTAAAATTTAATAGAAAAGAATGTTATGGTCTCCCATCCAAGTACTAACCAGGCCCAACACTGCATAGCTTCCAAGATCAGACGAGATTGGGCATGTCCAGGGTGGTTTGTCTGTATGTGCTCAAAAACATTAACTTTAGCCCTCTTTTACTTCTTAACTCAAGTAAATTCATTGATAAGTTGAAAAAATTAAATGTAAAATTTAATAGAAAAGAATGTTATGGCAGTATAAAATTACCTACAGCACCTGTTATTCCCAGGTGGTCTCCCATTCAAGTACTAACGAGGCCCAACACTGCATAGCTTCCAAGATCAGACGAGATTGGGCATGTCCAGTGTGGTTTTGCTCTAGGTGCTCAAAAACATTAACTTTAGACCTCTTTTACTTCTTAACTCAAGTAAATTCATTGACAAGTTGAAAAAATTAAATGTAAAATGTAATAGAAATGAATGATTTGGCTGTATAAAATTACCTACAGCACCTGGTATTCCCAGGTGGTCTCCCATCCACGTACTAACCAGGCCCAACACTGCATAGCTTCCAAGATCAGATGAGATTGGGCATGTCCAGTATGGTTTGGCTGTAGGTGCTCAAAAAATTTAACTTTAGACCTCTATTACTTCTTAACTCAAGTAAATTCATTGACAAGTTGAAAAAATTAAATGTAAAATGTAATAGAAAAGAATGTTATGGCAGTATAAAATTACCTACAGCACCTGGTATTCCCAGGTGGTCTCCCATCCACGTAATAACCATGCCCAACACTGCACAGCTTCCAAGATCAGACGACATTGGCCATGTCTAGTGTGGTTTGGCTGTAGGTGCTCAAAAACATTATCTTTAGACCTCTTTTACTTCTTAACTCAAGTAAATTCATTGACAAGTTGAAAGAATTAAATGTAAAATGTAATAGAAATGAATGTTTTGGCTGTATAAAATTACATACATCACCTGGTATTCCCAGGTGGTCTCCCATCCACGTACTAACCAGGCCCAACACTGCATAGCTTCCAAGATCAGACGAGATTGGGCATGTCCAGTATGGTTTGGCTGTAGGTGCTCAAAAAATTTAACTTTAGACCTCTATTACTTCTTAACTCAAGTAAATTCATTGATAAGTTGAAAAAATTAAATGTAAAATGTAATAGAAAAGAATGTTATGGCAGTATAAAATTACCTACAGCACCTGGTATTCCCAGCTGGTCTCCCATCCATGTAATAACCATGCCCAACACTGCACAGCTTCCAAGATCAGACGACATTGGCTATGTCCAGTGTGGTTTGGCTGTAGGTGCTCAAAAACATTAACTTTAGACCTCTTTTACTTCTTAACTCAAGTATATTCATTGATAAGTTGAAAAAATTAAATGTAAAATGTAATAGAAAAGAATGTTATGTCAGTATAAAATTACCTACAGCATCAGGTATTCCCAGGTGGTCTCCCATTCAAGTAATAACCAGGCCCAACACTGCATAGCTTCCAAGATCAGATGAGATTGGGCATGTCCAGGGTGGTTTGGCTGTAGGTGCTCAAAAACATTAACTTTAGCCCTCTTTACTTCTTAACTCAAGTAAATTCATTGATAAGTTGAAAAAATTAAATGTCAAATTTAATAGAAAAGAATGTTATGGCAGTATAAAATTACCTACAGCACCTGTTATTCCCAGGTGGTCTCCCATTCAAGTGCTAACCAGGCCCAACACTGCATAGCTTCCAAGATCAGACGAGATTGGGCATGTCCAGTGTGGTTTTGCTCTAGGTGCTCAAAAACATTAACTTTAGACCTCTTTTACTTCTTAACTCAAGTAAATTCATTGATAAGTTGAAAAAATTAAATGTAAAATGTAATAGAAAAGAATGTTTTGGCTGTATAGAATTACCTATGGCACCTGGTATTCCCAGGTGGTCTCCCATCCAAATACTAACCAGGCCCAACACTGCATAGCTTCCAAGATCAGACGAGATTGGGCATGTCCAGTGTGGTTTGGCTGTAGGTGCTGAAGAAACGTAACTTTAGACGTCTATTACTTCTTAACTCCAGTAAATTCATTGATAAGTTGAAAAAATGAAATGTAAAATGTAATAGAAAAGAATGTTATGGCAGTATAAAATTACCTACAGCACCTGGTATTCCCAGGTGGTCTCCCATCCAAGTACTAACCAGGCCCAACACTGCAAAGCTTCCAAGATCAGACGAGATTGGGCATGTCCAGTGTGGTTTGACTGTAGGTGCTCAAAAACATTAACTTTAGACCTCTTTTACTTCTTAACTCAAGTAAATTCATTGATAAGTTGAAAAAATTAAATGTAAAATTTAATAGAAAAGAATGTTATGGCAGTATAAAATTACCTACAGCACCTGTTATTCCCAGGTGGTCTCCCATTCGAGTACTAACCAGGCCCAACACTGCATAGCTTCCAAGATCAGACGAGATTGGGCATGTCCAGTGTGGTTTGGCTCTAGGTGCTCAAAACCATTAACTTTAGACCTCTTTTACTTCTTAACTCAAGTAAATTTATTGATAAGTTGAAAAAATTAAATGTAAAATGTAATACAAAAGAATGTTATGTAAGTATAAAATTTCCTACAGCATCTGGTATTCCCAGGTGGTCTCCCATCCAAGTACTAACCAGGCCCAACACTGCATAGCTTCCAAGATCGGATGAGATTGGGCATGTCCAGAGTGGTTTGGCTGTAGGTGCTCAAAAACATTAACTTTAGACCTCTTTTACTTCTTAACTCAAGTAAATTCATTGACAAGTTGAAAAAATTAAATGTAAAATGTAATAGAAATGAATGTTTTGGCTGTATAAAATTACCTACAGCACCTGGTATTCCCAGGTGGTCTCCCATCCACGTACTAACCAGGCCCAACACTGCATAGCTTCCAAGATCAGACAAGATTGGGCATGTCCAGTATGGTTTGGCTGTAGTTGCTCAAAAAACTTAACTTTAGACCTCTATTACTTCTTAACTCAAGTAAATTCATTGATAAGTTGAAAAAATTAAATGTAAAATGTAATAGAAAAGAATGTTATGGCAGTATAAAATTACCTACAGCACCTGGTATTCCCAGGTGGTCTCCCATCCACGTAATAACCATGCCCAACACTGCACAGCTTCCAAGATCAGATGACATTGGCCATGTCTAGTGTGGTTTGGCTGTAGGTGCTCAAAAACATTATCTTTAGACCTCTATTACTTCTTAACTCAAGTAAATTCATTGACAAGTTGAAAGAATTAAATGTAAAATGTAATAGAAATGAATGTTTTGGCTGTATAAAATTACCTACAGCACCTGGTATTCCCAGGTGGTCTCCCATCCACGTACTAACCAGGCCCAACACTGCATAGCTTCCAAGATCAGACGAGATTGGGCATGTCCAGTATGGTTTGGCTGTAGGTGCTCAAAAAATTTAACTTTAGACCTCTATTACTTCTTAACTCAAGTAAATTAATTGATAAGTTGAAAAAATTAAATGTAAAATGTAATAGAAAAGAATGTTATGGCAGTAAAAAATTACCTACAGCACCTGGTATTCCCAGGTGGTCTCCCATCCACGTAATAACCATGCCCAACACCGCACAGCTTCCAAGATCAGACGACATTGGCCATGTCTAGTGTGGTTTGTCTGTAGGTGCTCAAAAACATTATCTTTAGACCTCTTTTACTTCTTAACTCAAGTAAATTCATTGACAAGTTGAAAGAATTAAATGTAAAATGTAATAGAAATGAATGTTTTGGCTGTATAAAATTACCTACAGCACCTGGTATTCCCAGGTGGTCTCCCATCCACGTACCAACCAGGCCCAACACTGCATAGCTTCCAAGATCAGACGAGATTGGGCATGTCCAGTATGGTTTGGCTGTAAGTGCTCAAAAAATTTAACTTTAGACCTCTATTACTTCTTAACTCAAGTAAATTCATTGATAAGTTGAAAAAATTAAATGTAAAAGGGAATAGAAAAGAATGTTATGGCAGGAAAAAATTACCTACAGCACCTGGTATTCCCAGGTGGTCTCCCATCCACATAATAACCATGCCCAACACTGCACAGCTTCCAAGATCAGACAACACTGGCCATATCCAGTGTGGTTTGGCTGTACGTGCTCAAAAATATTAACTTTAGACCTCTTTTACTTCTTAACTCAAGTAAATTCATTGATAAGTTGAAAAAATGTAATGTAAAATGTAATAGAAAAGAATGTTATGGCTGCATAAAATTACCTACAGCACCTGGTATTCCCAGGTGGACTCACATCCAAGTTTTAACCAGGCCCAAGACTGCATAGCTTCCAAGATCAGACAAGATTGGGCATGTCCAGTGTGGTTTGGTTGTAGGTGCTCAAAAACATTAACTTTAGACCTCTATTACTTCTTAACTCAAGTAAATTCATTGATAAGTTGAAAAAATTAAATGTAAAATGTAATAGAAAAGAATGTTATGGCAGTATAAAATTACCTAGAGCACCTGGTATTCCCAGCTGGTCTCCCATCCACGTAATAACCATGCCCAACACTGCACAGCTTCCAAGATCAGACGACATTGGCTATGTCCAGTGTGGTTTGGCTGTAGGTGCTCAAAAACATTAACTTTAGACCTCTTTTACTTCTTAACTCAAGTATATTCATTGATAAGTTGAAAAAATTAAATGTAAAATGTAATAGAAAAGAATGTTATGTCAGTATAAAATTACCTACAGCATCAGGTATTCCCAGGTGGTCTCCCATCCAAGTACTAACCAGGCCCAACACTGCATAGCTTCCAAGATCAGACGAGATTGGGCATGTCCAGGGTGGTTTGGCTGTAGGTGCTCAAAAACATTAACTTTAGCCCTCTTTTACTTCCTAACTCAAGTAAATTCATTGATAAGTTGAAAAAATTAAATGTAAAATTTAATAGAAAAGAATGTTATGGCAGTATAAAATTACCTACAGCACCTGTTATTCCCAGGTGGTCTCCCATTCAAGTACTAACCAGGCCCAACACTGCATAGCTTCCAAGATCAGACGAGATTGGGCATGTCCAGTGTGGTTTTGCTCTAGGTGCTCAAAAACATTAACTTTAGACCTCTTTTACTTCTTAACTCAAGTAAATTCATTGATAAGTTGAAAAAATTAAATGTAAAATGTAATAGAAAAGAATGTTTTGGCTGTATAGAATTACCTACGGCACCTGGTATTCCCAGGTGGTCTCCCATCCAAATACTAACCAGGCCCAACACTGCATAGCTTCCAAGATCAGACGAGATTGGGCATGTCCAGTGTGGTTTGGCTGTAGGTGCTCAAGAAACGTAACTTTAGACGTCTATTACTTCTTAACTCAAGTAAATTCATTGATAAGTTGAAAAAATGAAATGTAAAATGTAATAGAAAAGAATGTTATGGCAGTATAAAATTACCTACAGCACCTGGTATTCCCAGGTGGTCTCCCATCCAAGTACTAACCAGGCCCAACACTGCAAAGCTTCCAAGATCAGACGAGATTGGGCATGTCCAGTGTGGTTTGACTGTAGGTGCTCAAAAACATTAACTTTAGACCTCTTTTATTTCTTAACTCAAGTAAATTCATTGATAAGTTGAAAAAATTAAATGTAAAATTTAATAGAAAAGAATGTTATGGCAGTATAAAATTACCTACAGCACCTGTTATTCCCAGGTGGTCTCCCATTTGAGTACTAACCAGGCCCAACACTGCATAGCTTCCAAGATCAGACGAGATTGGGCATGTCCAGTGTGGTTTGGCTCTAGGTGCTCAAAACCATTAACTTTAGACCTCTTTTACTTCTTAACTCAAGTAAATTGATTGATAAGTTGAAAAAATTAAATGTAAAATGTAATACAAAAGAATGTTATGTAAGTATAAAATTTCCTACAGCATCTGGTATTCCCAGGTGGACTCCATCCAAGTACTAACCAGGCCCAACACTGCATAGCTTCCAAGATCAGATGAGATTGGGCATGTCCAGAGTGGTTTGGCTGTAGGTGCTCAAAAACATTAACTTTAGACCTCTTTTACTTCTTAACTCAAGTAAATTCATTGACAAGTTGAAAAAATTAAATGTAAAATGTAATAGAAAGGAATGTTTTGGCTGTATAAAATTACCTACGGCACCTGGTATTCCCAGGTGGTCTCCCATCCACGTACTAACCAGGCCCAACACTGCATAGCTTCCAAGATCAGACGAGATTGGGAATGTCCAGTATGGTTTGTCTGTAGGTGCTCAAAAAACTTAACTTTAGACCTCTATTACTTCTTAACTCAAGTAAATTCATTGATAAGTTGAAAAAATTAAATGTAAAATGTAATAGAAAAGAATGTTATGGCAGTATAAAATTACCTACAGCACCTGGTATTCCCAGGTGGTCTCCCATCCACGTAATAACCATGCCCAACGCTGCACAGCTTCCAAGATCAGACGACATTGGCCATGTCTAGTGTGGTTTGGCTGTAGGTGCTCAAAAACATTATATTTAGACCTCTTTTACTTCTTAACTCAAGTAAATTCATTGACAAGTTGAAAGAATTAAATGTAAAATGTAATAGAAAAGAATGTTATGGCTGTATAAAATTACCTACAGCACCTGGTATTCCCAGGTGGTCTCCCATCCACGTACTCACCAGGCCCAACACTGCATAGCTTCCAAGATCAGACGAGATTGGGCATGTCCAGTATGGTTTGACTGTAGGTGCTCAAAAAATGTAACTTTAGACCTCTATTACTTCTTAACTCAAGTAAATTCATTGATAAGTTGAAAAAATGTAATGTAAAATATAATAGAAAAGAATGTTATGGCTGCATAAAATTACCTACAGCATCTGGTATTCCCAGGTGGACTCACAACCAAGTTTTAACCAGGCCCAACACTGCATAGCTTCCAAGATCAGACGAGATTGGGCATGTCCAGGGTGGTTTGGTTGTAGGTGCTCAAAAACATTAACTTTAGACCTCTATTACTTCTTAACTCAAGTAAATTCATTGATAAGTTGAAAAAATTAAATGTAAAATGTAATAGAAAAGAATGTTATGGCAGTATAAAACTACCTACTGCACCTGGTTTTCCCAGGTGGTCTCCCATCCAAGTACTAACCAGGCCCAACACTGCATAGCTACCAAGATCAAATCAGATTGGGCATGTCCAGTGTAGATTGGCTGTAGGTGCTCAAAAGCATTAACTTTAGACCTCTTTTACTTCTTAACTCAAGTAAATTCATTGATAAGTTGAAAAAAATTAATGTAAAATGTAATAGAAAAGAATGTTATGGCAGTATAAAATTACCTACAGCTCCTGGTATTCCCAGCTGGTCTCCCATCCAAGTACTAACCAGGCCCAACACTGCATAGCTTCCAAGATCAGACAAGATTGGGCATGTCCAGTGTGGTTTGACTGTAGATGCTCAAAAATATTAACTTTAGACCTCTTTTACTTCTTAACTCAAGTAAATTCATTGATAAGATGAAAAAATTAAATGTAAAATGTAATAGAAAAGAATGTTATGGCAGTATAAAATTACCTACAGCACGTGGTATTCTCTGGTGGTTTCCCATTCAAATACTAACCAGACCCAACACTGCATAGCTTCCAAGATCAGACGAGATTGGGCATGTCCAGTGTGGTTTGGCTGTAGGTGCTCAAAAACATTAACTTTAGACCTCTTTTACTTCTTAACTCAAGTAAATTCATTGACAAGTTGAAAAAATTAAATGTAAAATGTAATAGAAATGAATGTTTTGGCTGTATAAAATTACCTACAGCACCTGGTATTCCCAGGTGGTCTCCCATCCACGTACTAACCAGGCCCAACACTGCATAGCTTCCAAGATCAGACAAGATTGGGCATGTCCAGTATGGTTTGGCTGTAGTTGCTCAAAAAACTTAACTTTAGACCTCTATTACTTCTTAACTCAAGTAAATTCATTGATAAGTTGAAAAAATTAAATGTAAAATGTAATAGAAAAGAATGTTATGGCAGTATAAAATTACCTACAGCACCTGGTATTCCCAGGTGGTCTCCCATCCACGTAATAACCATGCCCAACACTGCACAGCTTCCAAGATCAGATGACATTGGCCATGTCTAGTGTGGTTTGGCTGTAGGTGCTCAAAAACATTATCTTTAGACCTCTATTACTTCTTAACTCAAGTAAATTCATTGACAAGTTGAAAGAATTAAATGTAAAATGTAATAGAAATGAATGTTTTGGCTGTATAAAATTACCTACAGCACCTGGTATTCCCAGGTGGTCTCCCATCCACGTACTAACCAGGCCCAACACTGCATAGCTTCCAAGATCAGACGAGATTGGGCATGTCCAGTATGGTTTGGCTGTAGGTGCTCAAAAAATTTAACTTTAGACCTCTATTACTTCTTAACTCAAGTAAATTAATTGATAAGTTGAAAAAATTAAATGTAAAATGTAATAGAAAAGAATGTTATGGCAGTAAAAAATTACCTACAGCACCTGGTATTCCCAGGTGGTCTCCCATCCACGTAATAACCATGCCCAACACCGCACAGCTTCCAAGATCAGACGACATTGGCCATGTCTAGTGTGGTTTGTCTGTAGGTGCTCAAAAACATTATCTTTAGACCTCTTTTACTTCTTAACTCAAGTAAATTCATTGACAAGTTGAAAGAATTAAATGTAAAATGTAATAGAAATGAATGTTTTGGCTGTATAAAATTACCTACAGCACCTGGTATTCCCAGGTGGTCTCCCATCCACGTACCAACCAGGCCCAACACTGCATAGCTTCCAAGATCAGACGAGATTGGGCATGTCCAGTATGGTTTGGCTGTAAGTGCTCAAAAAATTTAACTTTAGACCTCTATTACTTCTTAACTCAAGTAAATTCATTGATAAGTTGAAAAAATTAAATGTAAAAGGGAATAGAAAAGAATGTTATGGCAGGAAAAAATTACCTACAGCACCTGGTATTCCCAGGTGGTCTCCCATCCACATAATAACCATGCCCAACACTGCACAGCTTCCAAGATCAGACAACACTGGCCATATCCAGTGTGGTTTGGCTGTACGTGCTCAAAAATATTAACTTTAGACCTCTTTTACTTCTTAACTCAAGTAAATTCATTGATAAGTTGAAAAAATGTAATGTAAAATGTAATAGAAAAGAATGTTATGGCTGCATAAAATTACCTACAGCACCTGGTATTCCCAGGTGGACTCACATCCAAGTTTTAACCAGGCCCAAGACTGCATAGCTTCCAAGATCAGACAAGATTGGGCATGTCCAGTGTGGTTTGGTTGTAGGTGCTCAAAAACATTAACTTTAGACCTCTATTACTTCTTAACTCAAGTAAATTCATTGATAAGTTGAAAAAATTAAATGTAAAATGTAATAGAAAAGAATGTTATGGCAGTATAAAATTACCTAGAGCACCTGGTATTCCCAGCTGGTCTCCCATCCACGTAATAACCATGCCCAACACTGCACAGCTTCCAAGATCAGACGACATTGGCTATGTCCAGTGTGGTTTGGCTGTAGGTGCTCAAAAACATTAACTTTAGACCTCTTTTACTTCTTAACTCAAGTATATTCATTGATAAGTTGAAAAAATTAAATGTAAAATGTAATAGAAAAGAATGTTATGTCAGTATAAAATTACCTACAGCATCAGGTATTCCCAGGTGGTCTCCCATCCAAGTACTAACCAGGCCCAACACTGCATAGCTTCCAAGATCAGACGAGATTGGGCATGTCCAGGGTGGTTTGGCTGTAGGTGCTCAAAAACATTAACTTTAGCCCTCTTTTACTTCCTAACTCAAGTAAATTCATTGATAAGTTGAAAAAATTAAATGTAAAATTTAATAGAAAAGAATGTTATGGCAGTATAAAATTACCTACAGCACCTGTTATTCCCAGGTGGTCTCCCATTCAAGTACTAACCAGGCCCAACACTGCATAGCTTCCAAGATCAGACGAGATTGGGCATGTCCAGTGTGGTTTTGCTCTAGGTGCTCAAAAACATTAACTTTAGACCTCTTTTACTTCTTAACTCAAGTAAATTCATTGATAAGTTGAAAAAATTAAATGTAAAATGTAATAGAAAAGAATGTTTTGGCTGTATAGAATTACCTACGGCACCTGGTATTCCCAGGTGGTCTCCCATCCAAATACTAACCAGGCCCAACACTGCATAGCTTCCAAGATCAGACGAGATTGGGCATGTCCAGTGTGGTTTGGCTGTAGGTGCTCAAGAAACGTAACTTTAGACGTCTATTACTTCTTAACTCAAGTAAATTCATTGATAAGTTGAAAAAATGAAATGTAAAATGTAATAGAAAAGAATGTTATGGCAGTATAAAATTACCTACAGCACCTGGTATTCCCAGGTGGTCTCCCATCCAAGTACTAACCAGGCCCAACACTGCAAAGCTTCCAAGATCAGACGAGATTGGGCATGTCCAGTGTGGTTTGACTGTAGGTGCTCAAAAACATTAACTTTAGACCTCTTTTATTTCTTAACTCAAGTAAATTCATTGATAAGTTGAAAAAATTAAATGTAAAATTTAATAGAAAAGAATGTTATGGCAGTATAAAATTACCTACAGCACCTGTTATTCCCAGGTGGTCTCCCATTTGAGTACTAACCAGGCCCAACACTGCATAGCTTCCAAGATCAGACGAGATTGGGCATGTCCAGTGTGGTTTGGCTCTAGGTGCTCAAAACCATTAACTTTAGACCTCTTTTACTTCTTAACTCAAGTAAATTGATTGATAAGTTGAAAAAATTAAATGTAAAATGTAATACAAAAGAATGTTATGTAAGTATAAAATTTCCTACAGCATCTGGTATTCCCAGGTGGACTCCATCCAAGTACTAACCAGGCCCAACACTGCATAGCTTCCAAGATCAGATGAGATTGGGCATGTCCAGAGTGGTTTGGCTGTAGGTGCTCAAAAACATTAACTTTAGACCTCTTTTACTTCTTAACTCAAGTAAATTCATTGACAAGTTGAAAAAATTAAATGTAAAATGTAATAGAAATGAATGTTTTGGCTGTATAAAATTACCTACGGCACCTGGTATTCCCAGGTGGTCTCCCATCCACGTACTAACCAGGCCCAACACTGCATAGCTTCCAAGATCAGACGAGATTGGGAATGTCCAGTATGGTTTGTCTGTAGGTGCTCAAAAAACTTAACTTTAGACCTCTATTACTTCTTAACTCAAGTAAATTCATTGATAAGTTGAAAAAATTAAATGTAAAATGTAATAGAAAAGAATGTTATGGCAGTATAAAATTACCTACAGCACCTGGTATTCCCAGGTGGTCTCCCATCCACGTAATAACCATGCCCAACGCTGCACAGCTTCCAAGATCAGACGACATTGGCCATGTCTAGTGTGGTTTGGCTGTAGGTGCTCAAAAACATTATATTTAGACCTCTTTTACTTCTTAACTCAAGTAAATTCATTGACAAGTTGAAAGAATTAAATGTAAAATGTAATAGAAAAGAATGTTATGGCTGTATAAAATTACCTACAGCACCTGGTATTCCCAGGTGGTCTCCCATCCACGTACTCACCAGGCCCAACACTGCATAGCTTCCAAGATCAGACGAGATTGGGCATGTCCAGTATGGTTTGACTGTAGGTGCTCAAAAAATGTAACTTTAGACCTCTATTACTTCTTAACTCAAGTAAATTCATTGATAAGTTGAAAAAATGTAATGTAAAATATAATAGAAAAGAATGTTATGGCTGCATAAAATTACCTACAGCATCTGGTATTCCCAGGTGGACTCACAACCAAGTTTTAACCAGGCCCAACACTGCATAGCTTCCAAGATCAGACGAGATTGGGCATGTCCAGGGTGGTTTGGTTGTAGGTGCTCAAAAACATTAACTTTAGACCTCTATTACTTCTTAACTCAAGTAAATTCATTGATAAGTTGAAAAAATTAAATGTAAAATGTAATAGAAAAGAATGTTATGGCAGTATAAAACTACCTACTGCACCTGGTTTTCCCAGGTGGTCTCCCATCCAAGTACTAACCAGGCCCAACACTGCATAGCTACCAAGATCAAATCAGATTGGGCATGTCCAGTGTAGATTGGCTGTAGGTGCTCAAAAGCATTAACTTTAGACCTCTTTTACTTCTTAACTCAAGTAAATTCATTGATAAGTTGAAAAAAATTAATGTAAAATGTAATAGAAAAGAATGTTATGGCAGTATAAAATTACCTACAGCTCCTGGTATTCCCAGCTGGTCTCCCATCCAAGTACTAACCAGGCCCAACACTGCATAGCTTCCAAGATCAGACAAGATTGGGCATGTCCAGTGTGGTTTGACTGTAGATGCTCAAAAATATTAACTTTAGACCTCTTTTACTTCTTAACTCAAGTAAATTCATTGATAAGATGAAAAAATTAAATGTAAAATGTAATAGAAAAGAATGTTATGGCAGTATAAAATTACCTACAGCACGTGGTATTCTCTGGTGGTTTCCCATTCAAATACTAACCAGACCCAACACTGCATAGCTTCCAAGATCAGACGAGATTGGGCATGTCCAGTGTGGTTTGGCTGTAGGTGCTCAAAAACATTAACTTTAGAACTCTTTTATTCTTAACTCAAGTAAATTCATTGATAAGTTGAAAAAATTAAATGTAAAATGTAATAGAAAAGAATGTTATGGCTGTATAAAATTACCTACAGCACCTGATATTCCCAGGTGGTCTCCCATCCAAGTACTAACCAGGCCCAACACTGCATAGTTTCCAAGATCAGACGAGATTAGGCATGTCCAGTGTGGTTTGGCTGTAGGTGCTCAAATACGTTAACTTTAGACCTCTTTTACTTCTTTACTCAAGTAAATTCATTGATAAGTTGAAAAAATTAAATGTAAAATGTAATAGAAAAGAATGTTATGGCAGCATAAAAATACCTACAGCACCTGGTATTCCCAGGTGGTCTCCCAACCAAGTACTAACCAGGCCCAACACTGCATAGCTTCCAAGATCAGATGAGATTGGACATGTCCAGTGTGGTTTGGCTCTAGGTGCTCAAAAGCATTAAATTTAGACGTGTATTACTTCGTAACTCAAGTAAATTCATTGATAAGTTGAAAAAATTAAATGTAAAATGTAATAGAAAAGAATGTTATGGCTGTATAAAATTACCTACAGCACCTGATATTCCCAGGTGGTCTCCCATCCAAGTACTAACCAGGCCCAACACTGCATAGTTTCCAAGATCAGACGAGATTAGGCATGTCCAGTGTGGTTTGGCTGTAGGTGCTCAAATACGTTAACTTTAGACCTCTTTTACTTCTTTACTCAAGTAAATTCATTGATAAGTTGAAAAAATTAAATGTAAAATGTAATAGAAAAGAATGTTATGGCAGCATAAAATTACCTACAGCACCTGGTATTCCCAGGTGGTCTCCCATCCACGTACTAACCAGGCCCAACACTGCATAGCTTCCAAGATCAGACGAGATTGGGCATGTCCAGTATGGTTTGTCTGTAGGTGCTCAAGAAACGTAACTTTAGACCTCTATTACTTCTTAACTCAAGTAAATTCATTGATAAGTTGAAAAAATTAAATGTAAAATGTAATAGAAAAGAATGTTATGGCAGTATAAAATTACCTACAGCACCTGGTATTCCCAGCTGGTCTCCCATCCACATAATAACCATGCCCAACACTGCACAGCTTCCAAGATCAGACAACATTGGCCATGTCCAGTGTGGTTTGGCTGTGGGTGCTCAAAAACTTTAACTTTAGACTTCTTTTACTTCTTAACTCAAGTAAATTCATTGATAAGTTTAAAAAATTAAATGTAAAATTTAATAGAAAAGAATGTTATGGCAGTATAAAATTACCTACAGCACCTGTTATTCCCAGGTGGTCTCCCATTCAAGTACTAACCAGGCCCAACACTGCATAGCTTCCAAGATCAGACGAGATTGGGCATGTCCAGTGTGGTTTGGCTCTAGGTGCTCAAAAACATTAACTTTAGACCTCTTTTACTTCTTAACTCAAGTAAATTCATTGATAAGTTGAAAAAATTAAATGTAA
>JAUIMM010000965.1:6440000-6442500 GCA_031769625.1 Taudactylus pleione | reverse complement strand
CTGCCATCCAAGTACTAACGAGGCCCAACACTGCATAGCTTCCAAGATCAGACGAGATTGGGAATGTCCAGGGTGGTTTGGCTGTAGGTGTTCAAAAACATTAACTTTAGCCCTCTTTTACTTCTTAACTCAAGTAAATTCATTGATAAGTTGAAAAAATTAAATGTAAAATTTAATAGAAAAGAATGTTATGGCAGTATAAAATTACCTACAGCACCTGTTATTCCCAGGTGGTCTCCCATTCAAGTACTAACCAGGCCCAACACTGCATAGCTTCCAAGATCAGACGAGATTGGGCATGTCCAGTGTGGTTTTGCTCTAGGTGCTCAAAAACATTAACTTTAGACCTCTTTTACTTCTTAACTCAAGTAAATTCATTGATAAGTTGTAAAAATTAAATGTAAAATGTAATAGAAAAGAATGTTTTGGCTGTATAGAATTACCTATGGCACCTGGTATTCCCAGGTGGTCTCCCATCCAAATACTAACCAGGCCCAACACTGCATAGCTTCCAAGATCAGACGAGATTGGTCATGTCCAGTGTGGTTTGGCTGTAGGTGCTCAAGAAACGTAACTTTAGACGTCTATTACTTCTTAACTCAAGTAAATTCATTGATAAGTTGAAAAAATGAAATGTAAAATGTAATAGAAAAGAATGTTATGGCAGTATAAAATTACCTACAGCACCTGGTATTCCCAGGTGGTCTCCCATCCAAGTACTAACCAGGCCCAACACTGCAAAGCTTCCAAGATCAGACGAGATTGGGCATGTCCAGTGTGGTTTGACTGTAGGTGCTCAAAAATATTAACTTTAGACCTCTTTTACTTCTTAACTCAAGTAAATTCATTGATAAGTTGAAAAAATTAAATGTAAAATTTAATAGAAAAGAATGTTATGGCAGTAGAAAATTACCTACAGCACCTGTTATTCCCAGGTGGTCTCCCATTCGAGTACTAACCAGGCCCAACACTGCATAGCTTCCAAGATCAGATGAGATTGGGCATGTCCAGTGTGGTTTGGCTCTAGGTGCTCAAAACCATTAACTTTAGACCTCTTTTACTTCTTAACTCAAGTAAATTTATTGATAAGTTGAAAAAATTAAATGTAAAATGTAATACAAAAGAATGTTATGTAAGTATAAAATATCCTACAGCATCTGGTATTCCCAGGTGGTCTCCCGTCCAAGTACTAAACAGGCCCAACACTGCATAGCTTCCAAGATCAGATGAGATTGGGCATGTCCAGAGTGGTTTGGCTGTAGGTGCCCAAAAACATTAACTTTAGACCTCTTTTACTTCTTAACTCAAGTAAATTCATTGAAAAGTTGAAAAAATTAAATGTTAAATGTAATAGAAATGAATGTTTTGGCTGTATAAAATTACCTACAGCACCTGGTATTCCCAGGTGGTCTCCCATCCACGTAATAACCATGCCCAACACTGCACAGCTTCCAAGATCAGACGACATTGGCCTTGTCTAGTGTGGTTTGGCTGTAGGTGCTCAAAAACATTATCTTTAGACCTCTTTTACTTCTTAACTCAAGTAAATTCATTGACAAGTTGAAAGAATTAAATGTAAAATGTAATAGAAATGAATGTTTTGGCTGTATAAAATTACCTACAGCACCTGGTATTCCCAGGTGGTCTCCCATCCACGTACTAACCAGGCCCAACACTGCATAGCTTCCAAGATCAGACGAGATTGGGCATGTCCAGTATGGTTTGGCTGTAGGTGCTCAAAAAATTTAACTTTAGACCTCTATTACTTCTTAACTCAAGTAAATTCATTGATAAGTTGAAAAAATTAAATGTAAAATGTAATAGAAAAGAATGTTATGGCAGTAAAAAATTACCTACAGCACCTGGTATTCCCAGGTGGTCTCTCATCCACGTAATAACCATGCCCAGCACTGCACAGCTTCCAAGATCAGACGACATTGGCCATGTCTAGTGTGGTTTTTCTGTAGGTGCTCAAAAACATTATCTTTAGACCTCTTTTACTTCTTAACTCAAGTAAATTCATTGATAAGTTGAAAAAATTAAATGTAAAATGTAATAGAAAAGAATGTTATGGCAGTATAAAATTACCTACAGCACCTGGTATTCCCAGGTGGTTTCCCATCCAAGTATTAACCATGCCCAACACTGCATAGCTTCCAAGATCAGACGACACTGGCCATGTCCAGTGTGGTTTGGCTGTAGGTGCTCAAAAACATTAACTTTAGACCTCTATTACTTCTTAACTCAAGTAAATTCATTGATAAGTTGAAAAAATTAAATGTAAAATGTAATAGAAAAGAATGTTATGGCAGTATAAAACTACCTACTGCACCTGGTTTTCCCAGGTGGTCTCCCATCCAAGTACTAACCAGGCCCAACACTGCATAGCTACCAAGATCAAATCAGATTGGGCATGTCCAGTGTAGATTGGCTGCAGGTGCTCAAAAGCATTAACTTTAGACCTCTTTTACTTCTTAACTCAAGTAAATTCATTGATAAG
>JAUIMM010000965.1:6417500-6420000 GCA_031769625.1 Taudactylus pleione | reverse complement strand
AGAAAAGAATGTTATGGCAGTATAAAATTACCTACAGCACCTGGTATTCCCAGCTGGTCTCCCATCCACGTTATAACCATGCCCAACACTGCACAGCTTCCAAGAGCAGACGACATTGGCCATGTCCAGTGTGGTTTGGCTGTAGGTGCTCAAAAACATTAACTTTAGACCTCTTTTACTTCTTAACTCAAGTATATTCATTGATAAGTTGAATCAATTAAATGTAAAATATAATAGAAAAGAATGTTATGGCAGTATAAAATTACCTACAGCACCTCGTGTTCCCAGCTGGTTTCCCATGCAAGTACTAACCATGTCCAACACTGCATAGCTTCCAAGATCAGACGACATTGGCCATGTCCAGTGTGGTTTGGCTGTACGTGCTCAAAAATATTAACTTTAGACCTCTTTTACTTCTTAACTCAAGTAAATTAATTGATAAGTTGAAAAAATTAAATGTAAAATGTAATAGAAAAGAATGTTATGTCAGTATAAAATTACCTACAGCATCAGGTATTCCCAGGTGGTCTCCCATCAAAGTACTAACCAGGCCCAACACTGCATAGCTTCCAAGATAAGACGAGATTGTGCATGTCCAGTGTGGTTTGGCTGTAGGTGCTCAAAAACATTAACTTTAGCCCTCTTTTACTTCTTAACTCAAGTAAATTCATTGATAAGTTGAAAAAATTAAATGTAAAATTTAATAGAAAAGAATGTTATGGCAGTATAAAATTACCTACAGCACCTGTTATTCCCAGGTGGTCTCCCATTCAAGTACTAACCAGGCCCAACACTGCATAGCTTCCAAGATCAGACGAGATTGGGCATGTCCAGTGTGGTTTTGCTCTATGTGCTCAAAAACATTAACTTTAGACCTCTTTTACTTCTTAACTCAAGTAAATTCATTTATAAGTTGAAAAAATTAAATGTAAAATGTAATAGAAAAGAATTTTTTAGCTGTATAGAATTACCTACAGCACCTGGTATTCCCAGGTGGTCTCCCATCCAAATACTAACCAGGCCCAACACTGCATAGCTTCCAAGATCAGACGAGATTGGGCATGTCCAGTGTGGTTTGGCTGTAGGTTTTCAAGAAATGTAACTTTAGTCGTCTATTACTTCTTAACTCAAGTAAATTCATTGATAAGTTGAAAAAATGAAATGTAAAATGTAATAGAAAAGAATGTTATGGCAGTATAAAATTACCTACAGCACCTGGTATTCCCAGGTGGTCTCCCATCCAAGTACTAACCAGGCCCAACACTGCATAGCTTCCAAGATCAGACGAGATTGGGCATGTCCAGTGTGGTTTGACTGTAGGTGCTCAAAAACATTAACTTTAGACCTCTTTTACTTCTTAACTCAAGTAAATTCATTGATAAGTTGAAAAAATTAAATGTAAAATTTAATAGAAAAGAATGTTATGGCAGTATAAAATTACCTACAGCACCTGTTATTCCCAGGTGGTCTCCCATTCAAATACTAACCAGGCACAACACTGCATAGCTTCCAAGATCAGACGAGATTGGGCATGTCCAGTGTGGTTTGGCTCTAGGTGCTCAAAATCATTAACTTTAGACCTCTTTTACTTCTTAACTCAAGTAAATTTATTGATAAGTTGAAAAAATTAAATGTAAAATGTAATACAAAAGAATGTTATGTAAGTATAAAATTTCCTACAGCATCTGGTATTCCCAGGTGGTCTCCCATCCAAGTACTAACCAGGCCCAACACTGCATAGCTTCCAAAATCAGATGAGATTGGGCATGTCCAGAGTGGTTTGGCTGTAGGTGATCAAAAACATTAACTTTAGACCTCTTTTACTTCTTAACTCAAGTAAATTCATTGACAAGTTGAAAAAATTAAATGTAAAATGTAATAGAAATGAATGTTTTGGCTGTATAAAATTACCTACAGCACCTTGTATTCCCAGGTGGTCTCCCATCCACGTACTAACCAGGCCCAACACTGCATAGCTTCCAAGATCAGACGAGATTGGGCATGTCCAGTATGGTTTGGCTGTAGGTGCTCAAAAAACTTAACTTTAGACTTCTATTACTTCTTAACTCAAGTAAATTCATTGATAAGTTGAAAAAATTAAATGTAAAATGTAATAGAAAAGAATGTTATGGCAGTATAAAATTACCTACAGCACCTGGTATTCCCAGGTGGTCTCCCACCCACGTAATAACCATGCCCAACACAGCACAGCTTCCAAGATCAGACGACATTGGCCATGTCTAGTGTGGTTTGGCTGTAGGTGCTCAAAAACATTATCTTTAGACCTCTTTTACTTCTTAACTCAAGTAAATTCATTGACAAGTTGAAAAAATTAAATGTAAAATATAATAGAAATGAATGATTTGGCTGTATAAAATTACCTACAGCACCTGGTATTCCCAGGTGGTTTCCCATCCACGTACTAACCAGGCCCAACACTGCATAGCTTCCAAGATCAGACGAGATTGGTCATGTCCAGTATGGTTTGGCTGTAGGTGCT
>JAUIMM010000965.1:6375000-6387500 GCA_031769625.1 Taudactylus pleione | reverse complement strand
CCCAACACTGCACAGCTTCTAAGATCACTGGACATTGGCCATGTCCAGTGTGGTTTGGCTGTAGGTGCCCAAAAACATTAACTTTAGACCTCTTTTACTTCTTAACTCAAGTAAATTCATTGATAAGTTGAAAAAATTTAATGTAAAATGTAATAGAAAAGAATGTTATGGCAGTATAAAATTACCTACAGCACCTGGTATTCCCAGGTGGTTTCCCATCCAAGTACTAACCATGCCCAACACTGCATAGCTTCCAAGATCAGACGACATTGGCCATGTCCAGTGTGGTTTGGCTGTACGTGCTCAAAAATATTAACTTTAGACCTCTTTTACTTCTTAACTCAAGTAAATTCATTGATAAGTTGAAAAAATTAAATGTAAAATGTAATAGAAAAGAATGTTATGTCAGTATAAAATTACCTACAGCATCTGGTATTCCCAGGTGGTCTCCCATCCAAGCACTAACCAGGCCCAAAACTGCATAGCTTCCAATATCAGATGAGATTGGGCATGTCCAGTGTGGTTTGGCTGTAGGTGCTCAAATACATTAACTTTATACATCTTTTACTTCTTAACTCAAGTAAATTCATTGATAAGTTGTAAACATTAAATGTAAAATGTAATAGAAAAGAATGTTATGGCAGTATAAAATTACCTACAGCACCTGTTATTCCCAGGTGGTCCCCCATTCAAGTACTAACCAGGCCCAACACTGCATAGCTTCCAAGATCAGACGAGATTGGGCATGTCCAGTGTGGTTTGGCTGTAGGTGCTCAAAAACATTAACTTTAGACCTCTTTTACTTCTTAACTCAAGTAAATTCATTGATAAGTTGAAAAAATTAAATGTAAAATGTAATAGAAAAGAATGTTATGGCAGCATAAAAATACCTACCGCACCTGGCATTCCCAGGTGGTCTCCCAACCAAGTACTAACCAGGCCCAACACTGCATAGCTTCCAAGATCAGACGAGATTGGGCATGTCCAGTGTGGTTTGACTGTAGGTGCTCAAAAGCATTAATTTTAGACGTGTATTACTTCGTAACTCAAGTAAATTCATTGATAAGTTGAAAAAATGAAATGTAAAATGTAATAGAAAAGAATGTTATGGCAGTATAAAATTACCTACAGCACCTGGTATTCCCAGGTGGTCTCCCATCCAAGTACTAACCAGGCCCAACACTGCATAGCTTCCAAGATCAGATGAGATTGGGCATGTCCAGTGTGGTTTGACTGTAGGTGCTCAAAAACGTTAACTTTAGACCTCTTTTACTTCTTAACTCAAGTAAATTCATTGATAAGTTGAAAAAATTAAATGTAAAATTTAATAGAATAGAATGTTATGGCAGTATAAAATTACCTACAGCACCTGTTATTCCCAGGTGGTCTCCCATTCAAGTACTAACCAGGCCCAACACTGCATAGCTTCCAAGATCAGACAAGATTGGGCATGTCCACTGTGGTTTGGCTCTAGGTGCTCAAAAACATTAACTTTAGACCTCTTTTACTTCTTAACTCAAGTAAATTTATTGATAAGTTGAAAAAATTAAATGTAAAATGTAATAGAAAAGAATGTTATGTAAGTATAAAATTTCCTACAGCACCTGGTATTCCCAGGTGGTCTCCCATCCAAGTACTAACCAGGCCCAACACTGCATAGCTTCCAAGATCAGATGAGATTGGGCATGTCCAGAGTGGTTTGGCTGTAGGTGCTCAAAAACATTAACTTTAGACCTCTTTTACTTCTTAACTCAAGTAAATTCATTGATAAGTTGAAAAAATTTAATGTAAAATGTAATATAAAAGAATGTTATGGCTGTATAAAATTACCTACAGCACCTGGTATTCCCAGGTGGTCTCCCATCCACGTAATAACCATGCCCAACACTGCACAGCTTCCAAGATCAGACGACATTGGCCATGTCTAGTGTGGTGTGGCTGTAGGTGCTCAAAAACCATAACTTTAGACCTCTTTTACTTCTTAACTCAAGTTAATTCATTGATAAGTTGAAAAAATTAAATGTAAAATGTAATAGAAAAGAATGTTATGGCAGTATAAACTTACCTACAGCACCTGGTATTCCCAGGTGGTTTCCCATCCAAGTACTAACCATGCCCAACACTGCATAGCTTCCAAGATCAGACGACATTGGCCATGTCCAGTGTGGTTTGGTTGTACGTGCTCAAAAATATTAACTTTAGACCTCTTTTACTTCTTAACTCAAGTAAATTCATTGCTAAGTTGAAAAAATGTAATATAAAATGTAATAGAAAAGAATGTTATGGCTGCATAAAATTACCGACAGCACCTGGTATTCCCAGGTGGACTCACATCCAAGTACTAACCACGCCCAACACTGCATAGCTTCCAAGATCAGACGAGATTGGCCATGTCCAGGGTGGTTTGGCTGTAGGTGCTCAAAATCAGTAACTTTAGACCTCTTTTACTTCTTAACTCAAGTAAATTCATTGATAAGTTGAAAAAATTAAATGTAAAATGTAATAGAAAAGAATGTTATGGCAGTATAAAACTACCTACTGCACCTGGATTTCCCAGGTGGTCTCCCATCCAAGTACTGATCAGGCCCAACACTGCATAGCTATCAAGATCAAATGAGATTGGGAATGTCCAGTGTAGATTGGCTGTAGGTGCTCAAAAGCATTAACTTTAGACCTCTATTACTTCTTAACTCAAGTAAATTCATTGATAAGTTGAAAAAATTAAATGTAAAATGTAATAGAAAAGAATGTAATGGCAGCATAAATTTACCTACAGCACCTGGTATTCCCAGGTGGTCTCCCATCCAAGAACTAACCAGACCCAACACTGCATAGCTTCCAAGATCAGACGAGATTGGGCATGTCCAGTGTGGTTTGGCTGTAGGTACTCAAAAGTATTAAATTTAGACCTCTATTAATTCTTAACTCAAGTAAATTCATTGATAAGTTGAAAAAATTAAATGTAAAATGTAATAGAAATGAATGTTATGGCAGTATAAAATTACCTACAGCATCTGGTATTCACAGGTGGTCTCCCATCCAAGTACTAACCAAGCCCAACACTGCATAGCTTCCAAGATCAGACGAGATTGGGCATGTCCAGTGTGGTTTGGCTGTAGGTGCTCAAAAACTTTAACTTTAGACCTCTTTTACTTCTTAACTCAAGTAAATTCATTGATAAGTTTAAAAATGAAATGTAAAATGTAACAGAAAAGAATGTTATGGCAGTATAAAATTACCTACAGCTCCTGGTATTCCCAGGTGGTCTCCCATCCAAGTACTAACCTGGCCCAACACTGCATAGCTTCCAAGATCAGACGAGCTTGGGCATGTCCAGTGTGGTTTGGCTGTAGGTGCTCAAAAACATTAACTTTAGAACTCTTTTACTTCTTAACTCAAGTAAAATCATTGATAAGTTGAAAAAATTTAATGTAAAATGTAATAGAAAAGAATGTTATGGCTGTATAAAATTACCTACTGCACCTGGTATTCCCAGGTGGTCTCCCATCCAAATACTAACCAGACCCAACAATGCTTAGTTTCCAAGATCAGACGAGATTGGGCATGTCCAGTGTGGTTTGGCTGTAGGTGCTCAAAACACTTAACTTTAGACCTCTATTACTGCTTAACTCAAGTAAATTCATTGATAAGTTGTATACATTAAATGTAAAATGTAATAGAAAAGAATGTTATGGCAGTATAAAATTACCTACAGCACCTGTTATTCCCAGGTGGTCTCCCATTCAAGTACTAACCAGGCCCAACACTGCATAGCTTCCAAGATCAGACGAGATTGTGCATGTCCAGTGTGGTTTGGCTGTACGTGCTCAAAAACATTAACTTTAGACCTCTTTTACTTCTTAACTCAAGTAAATTCATTGATAAGTTGAAAAAATGTAATATAAAATGTAATAGAAAAGAATGTTATGGCTGCATAAAATTACCTACAGCACCTGGTATTCCCAGGTGGACTCACATCCAAGAACTAAACAGGCCCAACAATGCATAGCTTCCAAGATCAGACGAGATTGGACATGTCCAGTGTGGTTTTGCTGTAGCTGCTCAAAACCCTTAACTTTAGACCTCTTTTACTTCTTAACTCAAGTAAATTCATTGATAAGTTGAAAAAATTAAATGTAAAATGTAATAGAAAAGAATGTTATGGCTGCATAAAAATACCTACAGCACCTGGTATTCCCAGGTGTTCTCCCAACCTAGTACTAACCAGGCCCAACACTGCATAGCTTCCAAGATCAGACGAGATTGGGCATGTCCAGTGTGGTTTGGCTGTAGGTGCTCAAAAATATTAAATTTAGACTTCTATTACTTCTTAACTCATGTAAATTCATTGATAAGTTGAAAAAATGAAATGTAAAATGTAATAGAAAAGAATGTTTTGGCTGTATAAAATTACCTACAGCACCTGGTATTCCCAGGTGGTCTCCCATCCAAGTACTAACCTGGCCCAACACTGCATAGCTTCCAAGATCAGACGAGCTTGGGCATGTCCAGTGTGGTTTGGCTGTAGGTGCTCAAAAACATTAACTTTAGAACTCTTTTACTTCTTAACTCAAGTAAATTCATTGATAAGTTGAAAAAATTTAATGTAAAATGTAATCGAAAAGAATGTTATGGCTGTATAAAATTACCTACTGCACCTGGTACTCCCAGGTGACCTCCCATCCAAGTACTAACCAGGCCCAACACTGCATAGCTTCCAAGATCAGACGAGATTGTGCATGTCCAGTGTGGTTTGGCTGTAGGCGCTCAAAAACATTAACTTTAGACCTCTTTTACTTCTTAACTCAAGTAAATTCATTGATAAGTTGAAAAAATTAAATGTAAAATGTAATAGAAAAGAATGTTATGGCAGCATAAAAATACCTACAGCACCTGGTATTCCCAGGTGGTCTCCCATCCAAGTACTAACCAGGCCCAACACTGCATAGCTTCCAAGATCAGATGAGATTGGGCATGTCCAGTGTGGTTTGACTGTAGGCGCTCAAAAGCATTAATTTTAGACGTGTATTACTTCGTAACTCAAGTAAATTCATTGATAAGTTGAAAAAATGAAATGTAAAATGTAATAGAAAAGAATGTTATGGCAGTATAAAATGACCTACAGCACCTGGTATTCCCAGGTGGTCTCCCATCCAAGTACTAACCAGGCCCAACACTGCATAGCTTCCAAGATTAGACGAGAGTGGGCATGTCCAGTGTGGTTTGACTGTAGGTGCTCAAAAACATTAACTTTAGACCTCTTTTACTTCTTAACTCAAGTAAATTCATTGATAAGTTGAAAAAATTAAATGTAAAATTTAATAGAATAGAATGTTATGGCAGTATAAAATTACCTACAGCACCTGTTATTCCCAGGTGGTCTCCCATTCAAGTACTAACCAGGCCCAACACTGCATAGCTTCCAAGATCAGACAAGATTGGGCATGTCCAGTGTGGTTTGGCTCTATGTGCTCAAAAACATTAACTTTAGACCTCTTTTACTTCTTAACTCAAGTAAATTTATTGATAAGTTGAAAAAACTAAATGTAAAATGTAATAGAAAAGAATGTTATGTAAGTATAAAATTTCCTACAGCATCTGGTATTCCCAGGTGGTCTCCCATCCAAGTACTAACCAGGCCCAACACTGCATAGCTTCCAAGATCAGATGAGATTGGGCATGTCCAGAGTGGTTTGGCTGTAGGTGCTCAAAAACATTAACTTTAGACCTCTTTTACTTCTTAACTCAAGTAAATTCATTGATAAGTTGAAAAAATTTAATGTAAATGTAATATAAAAGAATGTTATGGCTGTATAAAATTACCTACAGTACCTGGTATTCCCAGGTGGTCTCCCATCCACATAATAACCATGCCCAACACTGCACAGCTTCCAAGATCAGACGACATTGGCCATGTCTAGTGTGGTTTGGCTGTAGGTGCTCAAAAACCATAACTTTAGACCTCTTTTACTTCTTAACTCAAGTAAATTCATTGATAAGTTGAAAAAATTAAATGTAAAATGTAATAGAAAAGAATGTTATGGCAGTATAAAATTACCTAAAGCACCTGGTATTCCCAGGTGGTTTCCCATCCAAGCACTAACCATGCCCAACACTGCATAGCTTCCAAGATCAGATGACATTGGCCATGTCCAGTGTGGTTTGGCTGTACGTGCTCAAATACATTAACATTAGACCTCTTTTACTTCTTAACTCAAGTAAATTCATTGATAAGTTGAAAAAATGTAATATAAAATGTAATAGAAAAGAATGTTATGGCTGCATAAAATTACCTACAGCACCTGGTATTCCCAGGTGGACTCACATCCAAGTACTAACCAGGCCCAACACTGCATAGCTTCCAAGATCAGACGAGATTGGGCATGTCCAGGGTGGTTTGGCTGTAGTTGCTCAGAAACTTTAACTTTAGACCTCTATTACTTCTTAACTCAAGTAAATTCATTGATAAGTTGAAAAAATTCAATGTAAAATGTAATAGAAAAGAATGTAATGGCAGCATAAAATTACCTACAGCACCTGGTATTCCCAGGTGGTCTCCCATCCAAGAACTAAACAGGCCCAACAATGCATAGCTTCCAAGATCAGACGAGATTGGACATGTCCAGTGTGGTTTGGCTGTACGTGCTCAAAAATATTAACTTTAGACCTCTTTTACTTCTTAACTCAAGTAAATTCATTGATAAGTTGAAAAAATTAAATGTAAAATGTAATAGAAAAGAATGTTATGTCAGTATAAAATTACCTACAGCATCTGGTATTCCCAGGTGGTCTCCCATCCAAGCACTAACCAGGCCCAAAACTGCATAGCTTCCAATATCAGA
Organism: Taudactylus pleione; assembly: GCA_031769625.1. Lineage (NCBI taxonomy): Eukaryota > Metazoa > Chordata > Amphibia > Anura > Myobatrachidae > Taudactylus > Taudactylus pleione. Next base: position 6,380,658 of record JAUIMM010000965.1, on the reverse strand, counting down.
TGAGATTGGGCATGTCCAGTGTGGTTTGGCTGTAGGTGCTCAAATACATTAACTTTATACATCTTTTACTTCTTAACTCAAGTAAATTCATTGATAAGTTGTAAACATTAAATGTAAAATGTAATAGAAAAGAATGTTATGGCAGTATAAAATTACCTACAGCACCTGTTATTCCCAGGTGGTCCCCCATTCAAGTACTAACCAGGCCCAACACTGCATAGCTTCCAAGATCAGACGAGATTGGGCATGTCCAGTGTGGTTTGGCTGTAGGTGCTCAAAAACATTAACTTTAGACCTCTTTTACTTCTTAACTCAAGTAAATTCATTGATAAGTTGAAAAAATTAAATGTAAAATGTAATAGAAAAGAATGTTATGGCAGCATAAAAATACCTACCGCACCTGGTATTCCCAGGTGGTCTCCCAACCAAGTACTAACCAGGCCCAACACTGCATAGCTTCCAAGATCAGACGAGATTGGGCATGTCCAGTGTGGTTTGACTGTAGGTGCTCAAAAGCATTAATTTTAGACGTGTATTACTTCGTAACTCAAGTAATTTCATTGATAAGTTGAAAAAATGAAATGTAAAATGTAATAGAAAAGAATGTTATGGCAGTATAAAATTACCTACAGCACCTGGTATTCCCAGGTGGTCTCCCATCCAAGTACTAACCAGGCCCAACACTGCATAGCTTCCAAGATCAGATGAGATTGGGCATGTCCAGTGTGGTTTGACTGTAGGTGCTCAAAAACGTTAACTTTAGACCTCTTTTACTTCTTAACTCAAGTAAATTCATTGATAAGTTGAAAAAATTAAATGTAAAATTTAATAGAATAGAATGTTATGGCAGTATAAAATTACCTACAGCACCTGTTATTCCCAGGTGGTCTCCCATTCAAGTACTAACCAGGCCCAACACTGCATAGCTTCCAAGATCAGACAAGATTGGGCATGTCCACTGTGGTTTGGCTCTAGGTGCTCAAAAACATTAACTTTAGACCTCTTTTACTTCTTAACTCAAGTAAATTTATTGATAAGTTGAAAAAATTAAATGTAAAATGTAATAGAAAAGAATGTTATGTAAGTATAAAATTTCCTACAGCACCTGGTATTCCCAGGTGGTCTCCCATCCAAGTACTAACCAGGCCCAACACTGCATAGCTTCCAAGATCAGATGAGATTGGGCATGTCCAGAGTGGTTTGGCTGTAGGTGCTCAAAAACATTAACTTTAGACCTCTTTTACTTCTTAACTCAAGTAAATTCATTGATAAGTTGAAAAAATTTAATGTAAAATGTAATATAAAAGAATGTTATGGCTGTATAAAATTACCTACAGCACCTGGTATTCCCAGGTGGTCTCCCATCCACGTAATAACCATGCCCAACACTGCACAGCTTCCAAGATCAGACGACATTGGCCATGTCTAGTGTGGTGTGGCTGTAGGTGCTCAAAAACCATAACTTTAGACCTCTTTTACTTCTTAACTCAAGTTAATTCATTGATAAGTTGAAAAAATTAAATGTAAAATGTAATAGAAAAGAATGTTATGGCAGTATAAACTTACCTACAGCACCTGGTATTCCCAGGTGGTTTCCCATCCAAGTACTAACCATGCCCAACACTGCATAGCTTCCAAGATCAGACGACATTGGCCATGTCCAGTGTGGTTTGGTTGTACGTGCTCAAAAATATTAACTTTAGACCTCTTTTACTTCTTAACTCAAGTAAATTCATTGCTAAGTTGAAAAAATGTAATATAAAATGTAATAGAAAAGAATGTTATGGCTGCATAAAATTACCGACAGCACCTGGTATTCCCAGGTGGACTCACATCCAAGTACTAACCACGCCCAACACTGCATAGCTTCCAAGATCAGACGAGATTGGCCATGTCCAGGGTGGTTTGGCTGTAGGTGCTCAAAATCAGTAACTTTAGACCTCTTTTACTTCTTAACTCAAGTAAATTCATTGATAAGTTGAAAAAATTAAATGTAAAATGTAATAGAAAAGAATGTTATGGCAGTATAAAACTACCTACTGCACCTGGTTTTCCCAGGTGGTCTCCCATCCAAGTACTGATCAGGCCCAACACTGCATAGCTATCAAGATCAAATGAGATTGGGAATGTCCAGTGTAGATTGGCTGTAGGTGCTCAAAAGCATTAACTTTAGACCTCTATTACTTCTTAACTCAAGTAAATTCATTGATAAGTTGAAAAAATTAAATGTAAAATGTAATGGAAAAGAATGTTATGGCAGTATAAAATGACCTACAGCACCTGGTATTACCAGGTGGTCTCCCATTAAAGTACTAACCAGGCACAACACTGCATAGCTTCCAAGATCAGACGAGATTGGGCATGTCCAGTGTGGTTTGGCTGTAGGTGCTCAAAAACATTAACTTTAGACCTCTTTTACTGAACTCAAGTAAATTCAATGATAAGTTGAAAAATGAAATGTAAAATGTAATAGAAAAGAATGTTATGGCAGTATAAAATTACCTACAGCTCCTGGTATTCCCAGATGGTCTCCCATCCAAGTACTAACCAGGCCCAACACTGCATAGCTTCCAAGATCAGACGAGATTGGGCATGTCCAGTGTGGTTTGGCTGTAGGTGCTCAGAAACTTTAACTTTAGACCTCTATTACTTCATAACTCATGTAAATTCATTGATAAGTTGAAAAAATTAAATGTAAAATGTAATAGAAAAGAATGTAATGGCAGCATAAATTTACCTACAGCACCTGGTATTCCCAGGTGGTCTCCCATCCAAGAACTAACCAGACCCAACACTGCATAGCTTCCAAGATCAGACGAGATTGGGCATGTCCAGTGTGGTTTGGCTGTAGGTACTCAAAAGTATTAAATTTAGACCTCTATTAATTCTTAACTCAAGTAAATTCATTGATAAGTTGAAAAAATTAAATGTAAAATGTAATAGAAATGAATGTTATGGCAGTATAAAATTACCTACAGCATCTGGTATTCACAGGTGGTCTCCCATCCAAGTACTAACCAAGCCCAACACTGCATAGCTTCCAAGATCAGACGAGATTGGGCATGTCCAGTGTGGTTTGGCTGTAGGTGCTCAAAAACTTTAACTTTAGACCTCTTTTACTTCTTAACTCAAGTAAATTCATTGATAAGTTTAAAAATGAAATGTAAAATGTAACAGAAAAGAATGTTATGGCAGTATAAAATTACCTACAGCTCCTGGTATTCCCAGGTGGTCTCCCATCCAAGTACTAACCTGGCCCAACACTGCATAGCTTCCAAGATCAGACGAGCTTGGGCATGTCCAGTGTGGTTTGGCTGTAGGTGCTCAAAAACATTAACTTTAGAACTCTTTTACTTCTTAACTCAAGTAAAATCATTGATAAGTTGAAAAAATTTAATGTAAAATGTAATAGAAAAGAATGTTATGGCTGTATAAAATTACCTACTGCACCTGGTATTCCCAGGTGGTCTCCCATCCAAATACTAACCAGACCCAACAATGCTTAGTTTCCAAGATCAGACGAGATTGGGCATGTCCAGTGTGGTTTGGCTGTAGGTGCTCAAAACACTTAACTTTAGACCTCTATTACTGCTTAACTCAAGTAAATTCATTGATAAGTTGTATACATTAAATGTAAAATGTAATAGAAAAGAATGTTATGGCAGTATAAAATTACCTACAGCACCTGTTATTCCCAGGTGGTCTCCCATTCAAGTACTAACCAGGCCCAACACTGCATAGCTTCCAAGATCAGACGAGATTGTGCATGTCCAGTGTGGTTTGGCTGTACGTGCTCAAAAACATTAACTTTAGACCTCTTTTACTTCTTAACTCAAGTAAATTCATTGATAAGTTGAAAAAATGTAATATAAAATGTAATAGAAAAGAATGTTATGGCTGCATAAAATTACCTACAGCACCTGGTATTCCCAGGTGGACTCACATCCAAGTACTAACCAGGCCCAACACTGCATAGCTTCCAAGATCAGACGAGATTGGGCATGTCCAGGGTGGTTTGGCTGTAGTTGCTCAGAAACTTTAACTTTAGACCTCTATTACTTCTTAACTCAAGTAAATTCATTGATAAGTTGAAAAAATTAAATGTAAAATGTAATAGAAAAGAATGTAATGGCAGCATAAAATTACCTACAGCACCTGGTATTCCCAGGTGGTCTCCCATCCAAGAACTAAACAGGCCCAACAATGCATAGCTTCCAAGATCAGACGAGATTGGACATGTCCAGTGTGGTTTTGCTGTAGCTGCTCAAAACCCTTAACTTTAGACCTCTTTTACTTCTTAACTCAAGTAAATTCATTGATAAGTTGAAAAAATTTAATGTAAAATGTAATCGAAAAGAATGTTATGGCTGTATAAAATTACCTACTGCACCTGGTATTCCCAGGTGACCTCCCATCCAAGTACTAACCAGGCCCAACACTGCATAGCTTCCAAGATCAGACGAGATTGTGCATGTCCAGTGTGGTTTGGCTGTAGGCGCTCAAAAACATTAACTTTAGACCTCTTTTACTTCTTAACTCAAGTAAATTCATTGATAAGTTAAAAAAATTAAATGTAAAATGTAATAGAAAAGAATGTTATGGCAGCATAAAAATACCTACAGCACCTGGTATTCCCAGGTGGTCTCCCATCCAAGTACTAACCAGGCCCAACACTGCATAGCTTCCAAGATCAGATGAGATTGGGCATGTCCAGTGTGGTTTGACTGTAGGCGCTCAAAAGCATTAATTTTAGACGTGTATTACTTCGTAACTCAAGTAAATTCATTGATAAGTTGAAAAAATGAAATGTAAAATGTAATAGAAAAGAATGTTATGGCAGTATAAAATGACCTACAGCACCTGGTATTCCCAGGTGGTCTCCCATCCAAGTACTAACCAGGCCCAACACTGCATAGCTTCCAAGATTAGACGAGAGTGGGCATGTCCAGTGTGGTTTGACTGTAGGTGCTCAAAAACATTAACTTTAGACCTCTTTTACTTCTTAACTCAAGTAAATTCATTGATAAGTTGAAAAAATTAAATGTAAAATTTAATAGAATAGAATGTTATGGCAGTATAAAATTACCTACAGCACCTGTTATTCCCAGGTGGTCTCCCATTCAAGTACTAACCAGGCCCAACACTGCATAGCTTCCAAGATCAGACAAGATTGGGCATGTCCAGTGTGGTTTGGCTCTATGTGCTCAAAAACATTAACTTTAGACCTCTTTTACTTCTTAACTCAAGTAAATTTATTGATAAGTTGAAAAAACTAAATGTAAAATGTAATAGAAAAGAATGTTATGTAAGTATAAAATTTCCTACAGCATCTGGTATTCCCAGGTGGTCTCCCATCCAAGTACTAACCAGGCCCAACACTGCATAGCTTCCAAGATCAGATGAGATTGGGCATGTCCAGAGTGGTTTGGCTGTAGGTGCTCAAAAACCTTAACTTTAGACCTCTTTTACTTCTTAACTCAAGTAAATTCATTGATAAGTTGAAAAAATTTAATGTAAATGTAATATAAAAGAATGTTATGGCTGTATAAAATTACCTACAGTACCTGGTATTCCCAGGTGGTCTCCCATCCACATAATAACCATGCCCAACACTGCACAGCTTCCAAGATCAGACGACATTGGCCATGTCTAGTGTGG
>JAUIMM010000965.1:6340000-6360000 GCA_031769625.1 Taudactylus pleione | reverse complement strand
CAAGATCAGACGAGATTGGGCATGTCCAGTGTGGTTTGGCTGTAGGTGCTCAAAAACATTAACTTTAGAACTCTTTTACTTCTTAACTCAAGTAAATTCATTGATAAGTTGAAAAAATTTAATGTAAAATGTAATAGAAAAGAATGTTATGGCTGTATAAAATTACCTACTGCACCTGGTATTCCCAGGTGACCTCCCATCCAAATACTAACCAGACCCAACAATGCTTAGTTTACAAGATCAGACGAGATTGGGCATGTCCAGTGTGGTTTGGCTGTAGGTGCTCAAAACACTTAACTTTAGACCTCTATTACTTCTTAACTCAAGTAAATTCATTGATAAGTTGTAAACATTAAATGTAAAATGTAATAGAAAAGAATGTTATGGCAGTATAAAATTACCTACAGCACCTGTTATTCCCAGGTGGTCTCCCATTCAAGTACTAACCAGGCCCAACACTGCATAGCTTCCAAGATCAGACGAGATTGTGCATGTCCAGTGTGGTTTGGCTGTAGGCGCTCAAAAACATTAACTTTAGACCTCTTTTACTTCTTAACTCAAGTAAATTCATTGATAAGTTGAAAAAATTAAATGTAAAATGTAATAGAAAAGAATGTTATGGCAGTATAAAATTACCTAAAGCACCTGGTATTGCCAGGTGGTTTCCCATCCAAGTACTAACCATGCCCAACACTGCATAGCTTCCAAGATCAGATGACATTGGCCATGTCCAGTGTGGTTTGGCTGTACGTGCTCAAAAACATTAACTTTAGACCTCTTTTACTTCTTAACTCAAGTAAATTCATTGATAAGTTGAAAAAATGTAATATAAAATGTAATAGAAAAGAATGTTATGGCTGCATAAAAATACCTACAGCACCTGGCATTCCCAGGTGTTCTCCCAACCTAGTACTAACCAGGCCCAACACTGCATAGCTTCCAAGATCAGACGAGATTGGGCATGTCCAGTGTGGTTTGGCTGTAGGTGCACAAAAATATTAAATTTAGCCCTCTTTTACTTCTTAACTCAAGTAAATTCATTGATAAGTTAAAAAAATTAAATGTAAAATGTAATAGAAAAGAATGTTTTGGCTGTATAAAATTACCTACAGCACCTGGTATTCCCAGGTGGTCTCCTATCCAAGTACTAACCTGGCCCAACACTGCATAGCTTCCAAGATCAGACGAGCTTGGGCATGTCCAGTGTGGTTTGGCTGTAGGTGCTCAAAAACATTAACTTTAGAACTCTTTTACTTCTTAACTCAAGTAAATTCATTGATAAGTTGAAAACATTTAATGTAAAATGTAATAGAAAAGAATGTTATGGCTGTATAAAATTACCTACAGCACCTGGTATTCCCAGGTGGTCTCCCATCCAAGTACTAACCAGGCCCAACACTGCATAGTTTCCAAGATCAGACGAGATTGGGCATGTCCAGTGTGGTTTGGCTGTAGGTGCTCAAAAACATTAACTTTAGAACTCTTTTACTTCTTAACTCAAGTAAATTCATTGATAAATTGAAAAAATTTAATGTAAAATGTAATAGAAAAGAATGTTATGGCAGCATAAAAATACCTACAGCACCTGGTATTCCCAGGTGGTCTCCCAACCAAGTACTAACCAGACCCAACAATGCTTAGTTTCCAAGATCAGACGAGATTGGGCATGTCCAGTGTGGTTTGGCTGTAGGTGCTCAAAAACATTAACTTTAGAACTCTTTTACTTCTTAACTCAAGTAAATTCATTGATAAGTTGAAAAAATTTAATGTAAAATGTAATAGAAAAGAATGTTATGGCTGCATAAAAATACCTACAGCACCTGGTATTCCCAGGTGTTCTCCCAACCTAGTACTAACCAGGCCCAACACTGCATAGCTTCCAAGATCAGACGAGATTGGGCATGTCCAGTGTGGTTTGGCTGTAGGTGCTCAAAAATATTAAATTTAGACTTCTATTACTTCTTAACTCATGTAAATTCATTGATAAGTTGAAAAAATTTAATGTAAAATGTAATAGAAAAGAATGTTATGGCTGTATAAAATTACCTACAGCACCTGGTATTCCCAGGTGGTCTCCCATCCAAGTACTAACCAGGCCCAACACTGCATAGTTTCCAAGATCAGACGAGATTGGGCATGTCCAGTGTGGTTTGGCTGTAGGTGCTCCAAAACATTAACTTTAGAACTCTTTTACTTCTTAACTCAAGTAAATTCATTGATAAGTTGAAAAATTTTTATGTAAAATGTAATAGAAAAGAATGTTATGGCTGTATAAAATTACCTACTGCACCTGGTATTCCCAGGTGACCTCCCATCCAAATACTAACCAGACCCAACAATGCTTAGTTTCCAAGATCAGACGAGATTGGGCATGTCCAGTGTGGTTTGGCTGTAGGTGCTCAAAACCCTTAACTTTAGACCTCTATTACTTCTTAACTCAAGTAAATTCATTGATAAGTTGTAAACATTAAATGTAAAATGTAATAGAAAAGAATGTTATGGCAGTATAAAATTACCTACAGTTCCTGTTATTCCCAGGTGGTCTCCCATTCAAGTACTAACCAGGCCCAACACTGCATAGCTTCCTAGATCAGACAAGATTGTGCATGTCCAGTGTGGTTTGGCTGTAGGCGCTCAAAAACATTAACTTTAGACCTCTTTTACTTCTTAACTCAAGTAAATTCATTGATAAGTTGAAAAAATTAAATGTAAAATGTAACAGAAAAGAATGTTATGGCAGCATAAAAATACCTACAGCACCTGGTATTCCCAGGTGGTCTCCCAACCAAGTACTAACCAGGCCCAACACTGCATAGTTTCCAAGATCAGACGAGATTGGGCATGTCCAGTGTGGTTTGACTGTAGGTGCTCAAAAGCATTAATTTTAGACGTGTATTACTTCGTAACTCAAGTAAATTCATTGATAAGTAGAAAAAATGAAATGTAAAATGTAAGAGAAAAGAATGTTATGGCAGTATAAAATGACCTACAGCACCTGGTATTCCCAGGTGGTCTCCCATCCAAGTACTAACCAGGCCCAACACTGCATAGCTTCCAAGATTAGACGAGAGTCGGCATGTCCAGTGTGGTTTGACTGTAGGTGCTCAAAATCTTTAACTTTAGACCTCTTTTACTTCTTAACTCAAGTAAATTCATTGATAAGTTGAAAAAATTAAATGTAAAATTTAATAGAATAGAATGTTATGGCAGTATAAAATTACCTACAGCACCTGTTATTCCCAGGTGGTCTCCCATTCAAGTACTAACCAGGCCCAACACTGCATAGCTTCCAAGATCAGACAAGATTGGGCATGTCCAGTGTGGTTTGGCTCTATGTGCTCAAAAACATTAACTTTAGACCTCTTTTACTTCTTAACTCAAGTAAATTTATTGATAAGTTGAAAAAATTAAATGTAAAATGTAATAGAAAAGAATGTTATGTAAGTATAAAATTTCCTACAGCACCTGGTATTCCCAGGTGGTCTCCCATCCAAGTACTAACCAGGCCCAACACTGCATAGCTTCCAAGATCAGATGAGATTGGGCATGTCCAGAGAGGTTTGGCTGTTGGTGCTCCAAAACATTAACTTTAGACCTCTTTTACTTCTTAACTCAAGTAAATTCATTGATAAGTCGAAAAAATTTAATGTAAATGTAATATAAAAGAATGTTATGGCTGTATAAAATTACCTACAGCACCTGGTATTCCCAGGTGGTCTCCCATCCACATAATAACCATGCCCAACACTGCACAGCTTCCAAGATCAGACGACATTGGCCATGTCTAGTGTGGTTTGGCTGTAGGTGCTCAAAAACCATAACTTTAGACCTCTTTTACTTCTTAACTCAAGTAAATTCATTGATAATTTGAAAAAATTAAATGTAAAATGTAATAGAAAAGAATGTTATGGCAGTATAAAATTACCTAAAGCACCTGGTATTGCCAGGTGGTTTCCCATCCAAGTACTAACCATGCCCAACACTGCATAGCTTCCAAGATCAGATGACATTGGCCATGTCCAGTGTGGTTTGGCTGTACGTGCTCAAAAACATTAACTTTAGACCTCTTTTACTTTTTAACTCAAGTAAATTCATTGATAAGTTGAAAAAATGTAATATAAAATGTAATAGAAAAGAATGTTATGGCTGCATAAAAATACCTACAGCACCTGGTATTCCCAGGTGTACTCCCAACCTAGTACTAACCAGGCCCAACACTGCATAGCTTCCAAGATCAGACGAGATTGGGCATGTCCAGTGTGGTTTGGCTGTAGGTGCTCAAAAATATTAAATTTAGACTTCTATTACTTCTTAACTCATGTAAATTCATTGATAAGTTGAAAAAATGAAATGTAAAATGTAATAGAAAAGAATGTTATGGCAGTATAAAATTACCTACAGCACCTGGTATTCCCAGGTGGTCTCCCATCCAAGTACTAACCTGGCTCAACACTGCATAGCTTCCAAGATCAGACGAGCTTGGGCATGTCAAGTGTGGTTTGGCTGTAGGTGCTCAAAAACATTAACTTTAGAACTCTTTTACTTCTTAACTCAAGTAAATTCATTGATAAGTTGAAAAAATTTAATGTAAAATGTAATAGAAAAGAATGTTATGGCTGTATAAAATTACCTACAGCACCTGGTATTCCCAGGTGGTCTCCCATCCAAGTACTAACCAGGCCCAACACTGCATAGTTTCCAAGATCAGACGAGATTGGGCATGTCCAGTGTGGTTTGGCTGTAGGTGCTCAAAAACATTAACTTTAGAACTCTTTTACTTCTTAACTCAAGTAAATTCATTGATAAGTTGAAAAAATTTAATGTAAAATGTAATAGAAAAGAATGTTATGGCTGTATAAAATTACCTACTGCACCTGGTATTCCCAGGTGACCTCCCATCCAAATACTAACCAGACCCAACAATGCTTAGTTTACAAGATCAGACGAGATTGGGCATGTCCAGTGTGGTTTGGCTGTAGGTGCTCAAAACACTTAACTTTAGACCTCTATTACTTCTTAACTCAAGTAAATTCATTGATAAGTTGTAAACATTAAATGTAAAATGTAATAGAAAAGAATGTTATGGCAGTATAAAATTACCTACAGCACCTGTTATTCCCAGGTGGTCTCCCATTCAAGTACTAACCAGGCCCAACACTGCATAGCTTCCAAGATCAGACGAGATTGTGCATGTCCAGTGTGGTTTGGCTGTAGGCGCTCAAAAACATTAACTTTAGACCTCTTTTACTTCTTAACTCAAGTAAATTCATTGATAAGTTGAAAAAATTAAATGTAAAATGTAATAGAAAAGAATGTTATGGCAGTATAAAATTACCTAAAGCACCTGGTATTGCCAGGTGGTTTCCCATCCAAGTACTAACCATGCCCAACACTGCATAGCTTCCAAGATCAGATGACATTGGCCATGTCCAGTGTGGTTTGGCTGTACGTGCTCAAAAACATTAACTTTAGACCTCTTTTACTTCTTAACTCAAGTAAATTCATTGATAAGTTGAAAAAATGTAATATAAAATGTAATAGAAAAGAATGTTATGGCTGCATAAAAATACCTACAGCACCTGGCATTCCCAGGTGTTCTCCCAACCTAGTACTAACCAGGCCCAACACTGCATAGCTTCCAAGATCAGACGAGATTGGGCATGTCCAGTGTGGTTTGGCTGTAGGTGCTCAAAAATATTAAATTTAGCCCTCTTTTACTTCTTAACTCAAGTAAATTCATTGATAAGTTAAAAAAATTAAATGTAAAATGTAATAGAAAAGAATGTTTTGGCTGTATAAAATTACCTACAGCACCTGGTATTCCCAGGTGGTCTCCTATCCAAGTACTAACCTGGCCCAACACTGCATAGCTTCCAAGATCAGACGAGCTTGGGCATGTCCAGTGTGGTTTGGCTGTAGGTGCTCAAAAACATTAACTTTAGAACTCTTTTACTTCTTAACTCAAGTAAATTCATTGATAAGTTGAAAACATTTAATGTAAAATGTAATAGAAAAGAATGTTATGGCTGTATAAAATTACCTACAGCACCTGGTATTCCCAGGTGGTCTCCCATCCAAGTACTAACCAGGCCCAACACTGCATAGTTTCCAAGATCAGACGAGATTGGGCATGTCCAGTGTGGTTTGGCTGTAGGTGCTCAAAAACATTAACTTTAGAACTCTTTTACTTCTTAACTCAAGTAAATTCATTGATAAATTGAAAAAATTTAATGTAAAATGTAATAGAAAAGAATGTTATGGCAGTATAAAATTACCTACTGCACCTGGTATTCCCAGGTGACCTCCCATCCAAATACTAACCAGACCCAACAATGCTTAGTTTCCAAGATCAGACGAGATTGGGCATGTCCAGTGTGGTTTGGCTGTAGGTGCTCAAAACACTTAACTTTAGACCTCTATTACTTCTTAACTCAAGTAAATTCATTGATAAGTTGTAAACATTAAATGTAAAATGTAATAGAAAAGAATGTTATGGCAGTATAAAATTACCTACAGCACCTGTTATTCCCAGGTGGTCTCCCATTCAAGTACTAACCAGACCCAACACTGCACAGCTTCCAAGATCAGATGAGATTGTGCATGTCCAGTGTGGTTTGGCTGTAGGCGCTCAAAAACATTAACTTTAGACCTCTTTTACTTCTTAACTCAAGTAAATTCATTGATAAGTTGAAAAAATTAAATGTAAAATGTAATAGAAAAGAATGTTATGGCAGCATAAAAATACCTACAGCACCTGGTATTCCCAGGTGGTCTCCCAACCAAGTACTAACCAGACCCAACACTGCATAGCTTCCAAGATCAGACGAGATTGGGCATGTCCAGTGTGGTTTGACTGTAGGTGCTCAAAAGCATTAATTTTAGACGTGTATTACTTCGTAACTCAAGTAAATTCATTGATAAGTTGAAAAAATGAAATGTAAAATGTAATAGAAAAGAATGTTATGGCAGTATAAAATGACCTACAGCACCTGGTATTCCCAGGTGGTCTCCCATCCAAGTACTAACCAGGCCCAACACTGCATAGCTTCCAAGATTAGACGAGAGTGGGCATGTCCAGTGTGGTTTGACTGTAGGTGCTCAAAAACATTAACTTTAGACCTCTTTTACATTCTTAACTCAAGTAAATTCATTGATAAGTTGAAAAAATTAAATGTAAAATTTAATAGAATAGAATGTTATGGCAGTATAAAATTACCTACAGCACCTGTTATTCCCAGGTGGTCTCCCATTCAAGTACTAACCAGGCCCAACACTACATAGCTTCCAAGATCAGACAAGATTGGGCATGTCCAGTGTGGTTTGGCTCTATGTGCTCAAAAACATTAACTTTAGACCTCTTTTACTTCTTAACTCAAGTAAATTTATTGATAAGTTGAAAAAATTAAATGTAAAATGTAATAGAAAAGAATGTTATGTAAGTATAAAATTTCCTACAGCATCTGGTATTCCCAGGTGATCTCCCATACAAGTACTAACCAGGCCCAACACTGCATAGCTTCCAAGATCAGATGAGATTGGGCATGTCCAGAGTGGTTTGGCTGTAGGTGCTCAAAAGCATTAACTTTAGACCTCTTTTACTTCTTAACTCAAGTAAATTCATTGATAAGTTGAAAAAATTAATGTAAATGTAATATAAAAGAATGTTATGGCTGTATAAAATTACCTACAGCACCTGGTATTCCCAGGCGGTCTCCCATCCACATAATAACAATGCCCAACACTGCACAGCTTCCAAGATCAGACGACATTGGCCATGTCTAGTGTGGTTTGGCTGTAGGTGCTCAAAAACCATAACTTTAGACCTCTTTTACTTCTTAACTCAAGTAAATTCATTGATAAGTTGAAAAAATTAAATGTAAAATGTAATAGAAAAGAATGTTATGGCAGTATAAAATTACCTAAAGCACCTGGTATTCCCAGGTGGTTTCCCATCCAAGTACTAACCATGCCCAACACTGCATAGCTTCCAAGATCAGATGACATTGGCCATGTCCAGTGTGGTTTGGCTGTACGTGCTCAAAAACATTAACTTTAGACCTCTTTTACTTCTTAACTCAAGTAAATTCATTGATAAGTTGAAAAAATTAAATGTAAAATGTAATAGAAAAGAATGTAATGGCAGCATAAAATTACCTACAGCACCTGGTATTCCCAGGTGGTCTCCCATCCAAGAACTAAACAGGCCCAACACTGCATAGCTTCCAAGATCAGACGAGATTGGACATGTCCAGTGTGGTTTTGCTGTAGTTGCTCAAAACCCTTAACTTTAGACCTCTTTTACTTCTTAACTCAAGTAAATTCATTGATAAGTTGAAAAAATTAAATGTAAAATGTAATAGAAAAGAATGTTATGGCAGTATAAAATTACCTACAGCACCTGGTATTCCCAGGTGGTTTCCCATCAAAGGACAAACCAGGCCCAACACTGCATAGCTTCCAAGATCAGACGAGCTTGGGCATGTCCAGTGTGGTTTGGCTGTAGGTGCACAAAAACATTAACTTTAGAACTCTTTTACTTCTTAACTCAAGTAAATTCATTGATAAGTTGAAAAAATGTAATGTAAAATGTAATAGAAAAGAATGTTATGGCTGCATAAAAATACTCACAGCACCTGGTATTCCCAGGTGTTCTCCCAACCTAGTACTAACCAGGCCCAACACTGCATAGCTTCCAAGATCAGACGAGATTGGGCATGTCCAGTGTGGTTTGGCTGTAGGTGCTCAAAAATATTAAATTTAGACTTCTATTACTTCTTAACTCATGTAAATTCATTGATAAGTTGAAAAAATGAAATGTAAAATGTAATAGAAAAGAATGTTATGGCAGTATAAAATTACCTACAGCACCTGGTATTCCCAGGTGGTCTCCCATCCAAGTACTAACCAGGCCCAACACTGCATAGCTTCCAAGATCAGACAAGATTGGGCATGTCCAGTGTGGTTTGACTGTAGGTGCTCAAAAACATTAACTTTAGCCCTCTTTTACTTCTTAACTCAAGTAAATTCATTGATAAGTTAAAAAAATTAAATGTAAAATGTAATAGAAAAGAATGTTTTGGCTGTATAAAATTACCTACAGCACTTGGTATTCCCAGGTGGTCTCCCATCCAAGTAATAACCTGGCCCAACACTGCATAGCTTCCAAGATCAGACGAGCTTGGGCATGTCCAGTGTGGTTTGGCTGTAGGTGCTCAAAAACATTAACTTTAGAACTCTTTTACTTCTTAACTCAAGTAAATTCATTGATAAGTTGAAAAAATTTAATGTAAAATGTAATAGAAAAGAATGTTATGGCTGTATAAAATTACCTACAGCACCTGGTATTCCCAGGTGGTCTCCCATCCAAGTACTAACCAGGCCCAACACTGCATAGTTTCCAAGATCAGACGAGATTGGGCATGTCCAGTGTGGTTTGGCTGTAGGTGCTCAAATACATTAACTTTAGGCCTCTTTTACTTCTTTACTCAAGTAAATTCATTGATAAGTTGAAAAAATTAAATGTAAAATGTAATAGAAAAGAATGTTATGGCTGCATAAAAATACCTACAGCACCTGGTATTCCCAGGTGGTCTCCCAACCTAGTACTAACCAGGCCCAACACTGCATAGCTTCCAAGATCAGACGAGATTGGGCATGTCCAGTGTGGTTTGGCTGTAGGTGCTTAAAAACATTAAATTTAGACTTCTATTACTTCTTAACTCATGTAAATTCATTGATAAGTTGAAAAAATGAAATGTAAAATGTAATAGAAAAGAATGTTTTGGCAGTATAAAATTACCTAAAGCACCTGGTATTCCCAGGTGGTCTCCCATCCAAGTACTAACCAGGCCCAACACTGCATAGCTTCCAAGATCAGACGAGATTGGGCATGTCCAGTGTGGTTTGACTGTAGGTGCTCAAAAACATTCACTTTAGCCCTCTTTTACTTCTTAACTCAAGTTAATTCATTGATAAGTTGAAAAAATTAAATGTAAAATGTAATAGAAAAGAATGTTTTGGCTGTATAAAATTACCTACAGCACCTGGTATTCCCAGGCGGTTTCCCATCCAAGTACAAACCAGGCCCAACACTGCATAGCTTCCAAGATCAGACGAGATTGGGCATGTCCAGTGTGGTTTGGCTGTAGGTGCTCAAAAGCATTAAATTTAGACCTCTATTACTTCTTAACTCAAGTAAATTCATTGATAAGTTGAAAAAATTAAATGTAAAATGTAATAGAAAAGAATGTTATGGCTGTATAAAATTACCTACAGCACCTGGTATTCCCAGGTGGTCTCCCATCCAAGTACTAACCAGGCCCAACACTGCATAGCGTCCAAGATCAGATGAGATTGGGCATGTCCAGTGTGGTTTGACTGTAGGTGCTCAAAAACATTAACTTTAGACCTCTTTTACTTCTTAACTCAAGTAAATTCATTGATAAGTTGAAAAAATTAAATGTAAAATTTAATAGAAAAGAATGTTATGGCAGTATAAAATTATCTACAGCGCCTGGTATTCCCAGGTGGTCTCCCATTCAAATACTAACCAGGCCCAACACTGCATAGCTTCCAAGATCAGACGAGATTGGGCATGTCCAGTGTGGTTTGGCTGTAGGCGCTCAAAAACATTAATTTTAGACCTCTTTTACTTCTTAACTCAAGTAAATTCATTGATAAGTTGAAAAAATTAAATGTAAAATGTAATAGAAAAGAATGTTATGTTAGTATAAAATTACCTACAGCATCAGGTATTCCCAGGTGGTCTCCCATCCAAGTACTAACCAGGCCCAACACTGCATAGCTTCCAAGATCAGACGAGATTGGGCATGTCCAGTGTGGTTTGGCTGTAAGTGCTCAAAAGCTTTAAATTTAGATCTCTTTTACTTCTTAACTCAAGTAAATTCTTTACTAAGTTGAAAAAATTTAATGTAAAATGTAATAGAAAAGAATGTTATGGCTGTATAAAATTACCTACAGCACCTAGTATTCCCAGGTGGTCTCCCATCGAAGTACTAACCAGGCCCAACACTGCACAGCTTCCAAGATCAGATGAGATTGTGCATGTCCAGTGTGGTTTGGCTGTAGGCGCTCAAAAACATTAACTTTAGACCTCTTTTACTTCTTAACTCAAGTAAATTCATTGATAAGTTGAAAAAATTAAATGTAAAATGTAATAGAAAAGAATGTTATGGCAGCATAAAAATACCTACAGCACCTGGTATTCCCAGGTGGTCTCCCAACCAAGTACTAACCAGACCCAACACTGCATAGCTTCCAAGATCAGACGAGATTGGGCATGTCCAGTGTGGTTTGACTGTAGGTGCTCAAAAGCATTAATTTTAGACGTGTATTACTTCGTAACTCAAGTAAATTCATTGATAAGTTGAAAAAATGAAATGTAAAATGTAATAGAAAAGAATGTTATGGCAGTATAAAATGACCTACAGCACCTGGTATTCCCAGGTGGTCTCCCATCCAAGTACTAACCAGGCCCAACACTGCATAGCTTCCAAGATTAGATGAGAGTGGGCATGTCCAGTGTGGTTTGACTGTAGGTGCTCAAAAACATTAACTTTAGACCTCTTTTACATTCTTAACTCAAGTAAATTCATTGATAAGTTGAAAAAATTAAATGTAAAATTTAATAGAATAGAATGTTATGGCAGTATAAAATTACCTACAGCACCTGTTATTCCCAGGTGGTCTCCCATTCAAGTACTAACCAGGCCCAACACTACATAGCTTCCAAGATCAGACAAGATTGGGCATGTCCAGTGTGGTTTGGCTCTATGTGCTCAAAAACATTAACTTTAGACCTCTTTTACTTCTTAACTCAAGTAAATTTATTGATAAGTTGAAAAAATTAAATGTAAAATGTAATAGAAAAGAATGTTATGTAAGTATAAAATTTCCTACAGCATCTGGTATTCCCAGGTGATCTCCCATACAAGTACTAACCAGGCCCAACACTGCATAGCTTCCAAGATCAGATGAGATTGGGCATGTCCAGAGTGGTTTGGCTTTAGGTGCTCAAAAGCATTAACTTTAGACCTCTTTTACTTGTTAACTCAAGTAAATTGATTGATAAGTTGAAAAAATTAATGTAAATGTAATATAAAAGAATGTTATGGCTGTATAAAATTACCTACAGCACCTGGTATTCCCAGGCGGTCTCCCATCCACATAATAACAATGCCCAACACTGCACAGCTTCCAAGATCAGACGACATTGGCCATGTCTAGTGTGGTTTGGCTGTAGGTGCTCAAAAACCATAACTTTAGACCTCTTTTACTTCTTAACTCAAGTAAATTCATTGATAAGTTGAAAAAATTAAATGTAAAATGTAATAGAAAAGAATGTTATGGCAGTATAAAATTACCTAAAGCACCTGGTATTCCCAGGTGGTTTCCCATCCAAGTACTAACCATGCCCAACACTGCATAGCTTCCAAAATCAGATGACATTGGCCATGTCCAGTGTGGTTTGGCTGTACGTGCTCAAAAACATTAACTTTAGACCTCTTTTACTTCTTAACTCAAGTAAATTCATTGATAAGTTGAAAAAATTAAATGTAAAATGTAATAGAAAAGAATGTAATGGCAGCATAAAATTACCTACAGCACCTGGTATTCCCAGGTGGTCTCCCATCCAAGAACTAAACAGGCCCAACACTGCATAGCTTCCAAGATCAGACGAGATTGGACATGTCCAGTGTGGTTTTGCTGTAGTTGCTCAAAACCCTTAACTTTAGACCTCTTTTACTTCTTAACTCAAGTAAATTCATTGATAAGTTGAAAAAATTAAATGTAAAATGTAATAGAAAAGAATGTTATGGCAGTATAAAATTACCTACAGCACCTGGTATTCCCAGGTGGTTTCCCATCAAAGGACAAACCAGGCCCAACACTGCATAGCTTCCAAGATCAGACGAGCTTGGGCATGTCCAGTGTGGTTTGGCTGTAGGTGCACAAAAACATTAACTTTAGAACTCTTTTACTTCTTAACTCAAGTAAATTCATTGATAAGTTGAAAAAATGTAATGTAAAATGTAATAGAAAAGAATGTTATGGCTGCATAAAAATACTCACAGCACCTGGTATTCCCAGGTGTTCTCCCAACCTAGTACTAACCAGGCCCAACACTGCATAGCTTCCAAGATCAGACGAGATTGGGCATGTCCAGTGTGGTTTGGCTGTAGGTGCTCAAAAATATTAAATTTAGACTTCTATTACTTCTTAACTCATGTAAATTCATTGATAAGTTGAAAAAATGAAATGTAAAATGTAATAGAAAAGAATGTTATGGCAGTATAAAATTACCTACAGCACCTGGTATTCCCAGGTGGTCTCCCATCCAAGTACTAACCAGGCCCAACACTGCATAGCTTCCAAGATCAGACAAGATTGGGCATGTCCAGTGTGGTTTGACTGTAGGTGCTCAAAAACATTAACTTTAGCCCTCTTTTACTTCTTAACTCAAGTAAATTCATTGATAAGTTAAAAAAATTAAATGTAAAATGTAATAGAAAAGAATGTTTTGGCTGTATAAAATTACCTACAGCACTTGGTATTCCCAGGTGGTCTCCCATCCAAGAAATAACCTGGCCCAACACTGCATAGCTTCCAAGATCAGACGAGCTTGGGCATGTCCAGTGTGGTTTGGCTGTAGGTGCTCAAAAACATTAACTTTAGAACTCTTTTACTTCTTAACTCAAGTAAATTCATTGATAAGTTGAAAAAATTTAATGTAAAATGTAATAGAAAAGAATGTTATGGCTGTATAAAATTACCTACAGCACCTGGTATTCCCAGGTGGTCTCCCATCCAAGTACTAACCAGGCCCAACACTGCATAGTTTCCAAGATCAGACGAGATTGGGCATGTCCAGTGTGGTTTGGCTGTAGGTGCTCAAATACATTAACTTTAGGCCTCTTTTACTTCTTTACTCAAGTAAATTCATTGATAAGTTGAAAAAATTAAATGTAAAATGTAATAGAAAAGAATGTTATGGCTGCATAAAAATACCTACAGCACCTGGTATTCCCAGGTGGTCTCCCAACCTAGTACTAACCAGGCCCAACACTGCATAGCTTCCAAGATCAGACGAGATTGGGCATGTCCAGTGTGGTTTGGCTGTAGGTGCTTAAAAACATTAAATTTAGACTTCTATTACTTCATAACTCATGTAAATTCATTGATAAGTTGAAAAAATGAAATGTAAAATGTAATAGAAAAGAATGTTTTGGCAGTATAAAATTACCTAAAGCACCTGGTATTCCCAGGTGGTCTCCCATCCAAGTACTAACCAGGCCCAACACTGCATAGCTTCCAAGATCAGACGAGATTGGGCATGTCCAGTGTGGTTTGACTGTAGGTGCTCAAAAACATTCACTTTAGCCCTCTTTTACTTCTTAACTCAAGTTAATTCATTGATAAGTTGAAAAAATTAAATGTAAAATGTAATAGAAAAGAATGTTTTGGCTGTATAAAATTACCTACAGCACCTGGTATTCCCAGGCGGTTTCCCATCCAAGTACAAACCAGGCCCAACACTGCATAGCTTCCAAGATCAGACGAGATTGGGCATGTCCAGTGTGGTTTGGCTGTAGGTGCTCAAAAGCATTAAATTTAGACCTCTATTACTTCTTAACTCAAGTAAATTCATTGATAAGTTGAAAAAATTAAATGTAAAATGTAATAGAAAAGAATGTTATGGCTGTATAAAATTACCTACAGCACCTGGTATTCCCAGGTGGTCTCCCATCCAAGTACTAACCAGGCCCAACACTGCATAGCGTCCAAGATCAGATGAGATTGGGCATGTCCAGTGTGGTTTGACTGTAGGTGCTCAAAAACATTAACTTTAGACCTCTTTTACTTCTTAACTCAAGTAAATTCATTGATAAGTTGAAAAAATTAAATGTAAAATTTAATAGAAAAGAATGTTATGGCAGTATAAAATTATCTACAGCGCCTGGTATTCCCAGGTGGTCTCCCATTCAAATACTAACCAGGCCCAACACTGCATAGCTTCCAAGATCAGACGAGATTGGGCATGTCCAGTGTGGTTTGGCTGTAGGCGCTCAAAAACATTAATTTTAGACCTCTTTTACTTCTTAACTCAAGTAAATTCATTGATAAGTTGAAAAAATTAAATGTAAAATGTAATAGAAAAGAATGTTATGTTAGTATAAAATTACCTACAGCATCAGGTATTCCCAGGTGGTCTCCCATCCAAGTACTAACCAGGCCCAACACTGCATAGCTTCCAAGATCAGACGAGATTGGGCATGTCCAGTGTGGTTTGGCTGTAAGTGCTCAAAAGCTTTAAATTTAGATCTCTTTTACTTCTTAACTCAAGTAAATTCTTTACTAAGTTGAAAAAATTTAATGTAAAATGTAATAGAAAAGAATGTTATGGCTGTATAAAATTACCTACAGCACCTAGTATTCCCAGGTGGTCTCCCATCGAAGTACTAACCAGGCCCAACACTGCATAGTTTCCAAGATCAGACGAGATTGGGCATGTCCAGTGTGGTATGGCTGTAGGTGCTCAAAAAACTTAACTTTAGACCTCTATTACTTCTTAACTCAAGTAAATTCATTGATAAGTTGAAAAAATTAAATGTAAAATGTAATAGAAAAGAATGTTATGGCAGTATAAAATTACCTACAGCACCTGGTATTCCCAGGTGGTCTCCCATTCACGTAATAACCATGCCCAACAATGCACAGCTTCCAAGATCACTGGACATTGGCCATGTCCAGTGTGGATTGGCTGTAGGTGCCCAAAAACATTAACTTTAGACCTCTTTTACTTCTTAACTCAAGTAAATTCATTGATAAGTTGAAAAAATTAAATGTAAAATGTAATAGAAAAGAATGTTATGTCAGTATAAAATCACCTACAGCACCTAGTATTCCCAGGTGGTTTCCCATCCAAGTACTAACCATGCCCAACACTGCATAGCTTCCAATATCAGATGAGATTGGGCATGTCCAGTGTAGTTTGGCTGTAGGTGCTCAAATACATTAACTTTAGACCTCTTTTTCTTCTTAACTCAAGTAAATTCATTGATAAGTTTAAAATTTTTTATGTAAAATGTAATAGAAATGAATGTTTTGGCTGTATAAAATTACCTACAGCACCTGGTATTCCCAGGTGGTCTCCCATCCAAATACTAACCAGACCCAACAATGCTTAGTTTCCAAGATCAGACGAGATTGGGCATGTCCAGTGTGGTTTGGCTGAAGGTGCTCAAAATACTTAACTTTAGACCTCTATTACTTCTTAACTCAAAAAAATTCATTGTTAAGTTGTAAAAATGAAATGTAAAATGTAATAGAAAAGAATGTTATGGCAGTATAAAATTACCTACAGCACCTGGTATTCCCAGGTGGTTTCCCATCCAAGTACTAACCATGCCCAACACTGCATAGCTTCCAAGATCAGATGAGATTGGGCATGTCCAGAGTGGTTTGGCTGTAGATGCTCAAAAACATTAACTTTAGACCTCTTTTACTTCTTAACTCAAGTAAATTCATTGATAAGTTGAAAAAATTTAATGTAAATGTAATATAAAAGAATGTTATGGCTGCATAAAATTACCTACAGCACCTGGTATTCCCAGGTGGACTCACATCCAAGTACTAACCAGGCCCAACACTGCATAGCTTCCAAGATCAGACGAGATTGGGCATGTCCAGGGTGGTTTGGCTGTAGGTGCTCAAAAACATTAACTTTAGACCTCTTTTACTTCTTAACTCAAGTAAATTCATTGATAAGTTGAAAAAATTAAATGTAAAATGTAATAGAAAAGAATGTTATGGCAGTATAAAACTACCTACTGCACCTGGTTTTCCCAGGTGGTCTCCCATCCAAGTACTAACCAGGCCCAACACTGCATAGCTTCCAAGATTAGACGAGAGTGGGCATGTCCAGTGTGGTTTGACTGTAGGTGCTCAAAACCCTTAACTTTAGACCTCTTTTACTTCTTAACTCAAGTAAATTCATTGATAAGTTGAAAAAATTAAATGTAAAATGTAATAGAAAAGAATGTTATGGCAGTATAAAATTACCTACAGCACCTGGTATTCCCAGGTGGTTTCCCATCAAAGGACAAACCAGGCCCAACACTGCATAGCTTCCAAGATCAGACGAGCTTGGGCATGTCCAGTGTGGTTTGGCTGTAGGTGCACAAAAACATTAACTTTAGAACTCTTTTACTTCTTAACTCAAGTAAATTCATTGATAAGTTGAAAAAATGTAATGTAAAATGTAATAGAAAAGAATGTTATGGCTGCATAAAAATACTCACAGCACCTGGTATTCCCAGGTGTTCTCCCAACCTAGTACTAACCAGGCCCAACACTGCATAGCTTCCAAGATCAGACGAGATTGGGCATGTCCAGTGTGGTTTGGCTGTAGGTGCTCAAAAATATTAAATTTAGACTTCTATTACTTCTTAACTCATGTAAATTCATTGATAAGTTGAAAAAATGAAATGTAAAATGTAATAGAAAAGAATGTTATGGCAGTATAAAATTACCTACAGCACCTGGTATTCCCAGGTGGTCTCCCATCCAAGTACTAACCAGGCCCAACACTGCATAGCTTCCAAGATCAGACAAGATTGGGCATGTCCAGTGTGGTTTGACTGTAGGTGCTCAAAAACATTAACTTTAGCCCTCTTTTACTTCTTAACTCAAGTAAATTCATTGATAAGTTAAAAAAATTAAATGTAAAATGTAATAGAAAAGAATGTTTTGGCTGTATAAAATTACCTACAGCACTTGGTATTCCCAGGTGGTCTCCCATCCAAGTAATAACCTGGCCCAACACTGCATAGCTTCCAAGATCAGACGAGCTTGGGCATGTCCAGTGTGGTTTGGCTGTAGGTGCTCAAAAACATTAACTTTAGAACTCTTTTACTTCTTAACTCAAGTAAATTCATTGATAAGTTGAAAAAATTTAATGTAAAATGTAATAGAAAAGAATGTTATGGCTGTATAAAATTACCTACAGCACCTGGTATTCCCAGGTGGTCTCCCATCCAAGTACTAACCAGGCCCAACACTGCATAGTTTCCAAGATCAGACGAGATTGGGCATGTCCAGTGTGGTTTGGCTGTAGGTGCTCAAATACATTAACTTTAGGCCTCTTTTACTTCTTTACTCAAGTAAATTCATTGATAAGTTGAAAAAATTAAATGTAAAATGTAATAGAAAAGAATGTTATGGCTGCATAAAAATACCTACAGCACCTGGTATTCCCAGGTGGTCTCCCAACCTAGTACTAACCAGGCCCAACACTGCATAGCTTCCAAGATCAGACGAGATTGGGCATGTCCAGTGTGGTTTGGCTGTAGGTGCTTAAAAACATTAAATTTAGACTTCTATTACTTCTTAACTCATGTAAATTCATTGATAAGTTGAAAAAATGAAATGTAAAATGTAATAGAAAAGAATGTTTTGGCAGTATAAAATTACCTAAAGCACCTGGTATTCCCAGGTGGTCTCCCATCCAAGTACTAACCAGGCCCAACACTGCATAGCTTCCAAGATCAGACGAGATTGGGCATGTCCAGTGTGGTTTGACTGTAGGTGCTCAAAAACATTCACTTTAGCCCTCTTTTACTTCTTAACTCAAGTTAATTCATTGATAAGTTGAAAAAATTAAATGTAAAATGTAATAGAAAAGAATGTTTTGGCTGTATAAAATTACCTACAGCACCTGGTATTCCCAGGCGGTTTCCCATCCAAGTACAAACCAGGCCCAACACTGCATAGCTTCCAAGATCAGACGAGATTGGGCATGTCCAGTGTGGTTTGGCTGTAGGTGCTCAAAAGCATTAAATTTAGACCTCTATTACTTCTTAACTCAAGTAAATTCATTGATAAGTTGAAAAAATTAAATGTAAAATGTAATAGAAAAGAATGTTATGGCTGTATAAAATTACCTACAGCACCTGGTATTCCCAGGTGGTCTCCCATCCAAGTACTAACCAGGCCCAACACTGCATAGCGTCCAAGATCAGATGAGATTGGGCATGTCCAGTGTGGTTTGACTGTAGGTGCTCAAAAACATTAACTTTAGACCTCTTTTACTTCTTAACTCAAGTAAATTCATTGATAAGTTGAAAAAATTAAATGTAAAATTTAATAGAAAAGAATGTTATGGCAGTATAAAATTACCTACAGCGCCTGGTATTCCCAGGTGGTTTCCCATTCAAATACTAACCAGGCCCAACACTGCATAGCTTCCAAGATCAGACGAGATTGGGCATGTCCAGTGTGGTTTGGCTGTAGGCGCTCAAAAACATTAACTTTAGACCTCTTTTACTTCTTAACTCAAGTAAATTCATTGATAAGTTGAAAAAATTAAATGTAAAATGTAATAGAAAAGAATGTTATGTTAGTATAAAATTACCTACAGCATCAGGTATTCCCAGGTGGTCTCCCATCCAAGTACTAACCAGGCCCAACACTGCATAGCTTCCAAGATCAGACGAGATTGGGCATGTCCAGTGTGGTTTGGCTGTAAGTGCTCAAAAGCTTTAAATTTAGATCTCTTTTACTTCTTAACTCAAGTAAATTCTTTACTAAGTTGAAAAAATTTAATGTAAAATGTAATAGAAAAGAATGTTATGGCTGTATAAAATTACCTACAGCACCTAGTATTCCCAGGTGGTCTCCCATCGAAGTACTAACCAGGCCCAACACTGCATAGTTTCCAAGATCAGACGAGATTGGGCATGTCCAGTGTGGTATGGCTGTAGGTGCTCAAAAAACTTAACTTTAGACCTCTATTACTTCTTAACTCAAGTAAATTCATTGATAAGTTGAAAAAATTAAATGTAAAATGTAATAGAAAAGAATGTTATGGCAGTATAAAATTACCTACAGCACCTGGTATTCCCAGGTGGTCTCCCATCCACGTAATAACCATGCCCAACAATGCACAGCTTCCAAGATCACTGGACATTGGCCATGTCCAG
>JAUIMM010000965.1:6327500-6335000 GCA_031769625.1 Taudactylus pleione | reverse complement strand
ATTGATAAGTTGAAAAAATGAAATGTAAAATGTAATAGAAAAGAATGTCATGGCAGTATAAAATTACCTACAGCACCTGGTATTCCCAGGTGGTCTCCCATCCAAGTACTAACCAGGCCCAACACTGCATAGCTTCCAAGATCAGACGAGATTGGGCATGTCCAGGGTGGTTTGGCTGTAGGTGCTCAAAAACATTAACTTTAGACCTCTTTTACTTCTTAACTCAAGTAAATTCATTGATAAGTTGAAAAAATTAAATGTAAAATGTAATAGAAAAGAATGTTATGGCAGTATAAAACTACCTACTGCACCTGGTTTTCCCAGGTGGTCTCCCATCCAAGTACTAACCAGGCCCAACACTGCATAGCTTCCAAGATTAGACGAGAGTGGGCATGTCCAGTGTGGTTTGACTGTAGGTGCTCAAAATCATTAACTTTAGACCTCTTTTACTTCTTAACTCAAGTAAATTTATTGATAAGTTGAAAAAATTAAATGTAAAATGTAATAGAAAAGAATGTTATGTAAGTATAAAATATCCTACAGCATCTGGTATTCCCAGGTGGTCTCCCATCCAAGTACTAACCAGGCCCAACACTGCATAGCTTCCAAGATCAGATGAGATTGGGCATGTCCAGAGTGGTTTGGCTGTAGATGCTCAAAAACATTAACTTTAGACCTCTTTTACTTCTTAACTCAAGTAAATTCATTGATAAGTTGAAAAAATTTAATGTAAATGTAATATAAAAGAATGTTATGGCTGTATAAAATTACCTACAGCACCTGGTATTCCCAGGTGGTCTCCCATCCACATAATAACCATGCCCAACACTGCACAGCTTCCAAGATCAGACGACATTGGCCATGTCTAGTGTGGTTTGGCTGTAGGTGCTCAAAAACCATAACTTTAGACCTCTTTTACTTCTTAACTCAAGTAAATTCATTGATAAGTTGAAAAAATTTAATGTAAAATGTAATAGAAAAGAATGTTATGGCTGTATAAAATTACCTACAGCACCTGGTATTCCCAGGTGGTCTCCCATCCAAGTACTAACCAGGCCCAACACTGCATAGTTCCAAGATCAGATGAGATTGGGCATGTCCAGTGTGGTTTGGCTGTAGGTGCTCAAATACATTAACTTTAGGCCTCTTTACTTCTTAACTCAAGTAAATTCATTGATAAGTTGAAAAAATTAAATGTAAAATGTAATAGAAAAGAATGTTATGGCTGCATAAAAATACCTACAGCACCTGGTATTCCCAGGTGGTCTCCCAACCTAGTACTAACCAGGCCCAACACTGCATAGCTTCCAAGATCAGACGAGATTGGGCATGTCCAGTGTGGTTTGGCTGTAGGTGCTTAAAAACATTAAATTTAGACTTCTATTACTTCTTAACTCATGTAAATTCATTGATAAGTTGAAAAAATTTAATGTAAAATGTAATAGAAAAGAATGTTATGGCTGTATAAAATTACCTACAGCACCTGGTATTCCCAGGTGGTCTCCCATCCAAGTACTAACCAGGCCCAACACTGCATAGTTTAAAAGATCAGACGAGATTGGGCATGTCCAGTGTGGTTTGGCTGTAGGTGCTCAAAAACATTAACTTTAGAACTCTTTTACTTCTTAACTCAAGTAAATTCATTGATAAGTTGAAAAAATTTAATGTAAAATGTAATAGAAAAGAATGTTATGGCTGTATAAAATTACCTACTGCACCTGGTATTCCCAGGTGACCTCCCATCCAAATACTAACCAGACCCAACAATGCTTAGTTTCCAAGATCAGACGAGATTGGGCATGTCCAGTGTGGTTTGGCTGTAGGTGCTCAAAACACTTAACTTTAGACCTCTATTACTTCTTAACTCAAGTAAATTCATTGATAAGTTGTAAACATTAAATGTAAAATATAATAGAAAAGAATGTTATGGCAGTATAAAATTACCTACAGCACCTTTTATTCCCAGGTGGTCTCCCATTCAAGTACTAACCAGGCCCAACACTGCATAGCTTCCAAGATCAGATGAGATTGGGCATGTCCAGTGTGGTTTGACTGTAGGTGCTCAAAAGCATTAATTTTAGACGTGTATTACTTCGTAACTCAAGTAAATTCATTGATAAGTTGAAAAAATGAAATGTAAAATGTAATAGAAAAGAATGTTATGGCAGTATAAAATGACCTACAGCACCTGGTATTCCCAGGTGGTCTCCCATCCAAGTACTAACCAGGCCCAACACTGCATAGCTTCCAAGATTAGACGAGAGTGGGCATGTCCAGTGTAGTTTGACTGTAGGTGCTCAAAAACATTAACTTTAGACCTCTTTTACATTCTTAACTCAAGTAAATTCATTGATAAGTTGAAAAAATTAAATGTAAAATTTAATAGAATAGAATGTTATGGCAGTATAAAATTACCTACAGCACCTGTTATTCCCAGGTGGTCTCCCATTCAAGTACTAACCAGGCCCAACACTGCATAGCTTCCAAGATCAGACAAGATTGGGCATGTCCAGTGGGGTTTGGCTCTATGTGCTCAAAAACATTAACTTTAGACCTCTTTTACTTCTTAACTCAAGTAAATTTATTGATAAGTTGAAAAAATTAAATGTAAAATGTAATAGAAAAGAATGTTATGTAAGTATAAAATTTCCTACAGCATCTGGTATTCCCAGGTGGTCTCCCATCCAAGTACTAACCAGGCCCAACACTGCATAGCTTCCAAGATCAGATGAGATTGGGCATGTCCAGAGTGTTTTGGCTGTAGGTGCTCAAAAGCATTAACTTTAGACCTCTTTTACTTCTTAACTCAAGTAAATTCATTGATAAGTTGAAAAAATTTAATGTAAATGTAATATAAAAGAATGTTATGGCTGTATAAAATTACCTACAGCACCTGGTATTCCCAGGTGGTCTCCCATCCACATAATAACCATGCCCAACACTGCACAGCTTCCAAGATCAGACGACATTGGCCATGTCTAGTGTGGTTTGGCTGTAGGTGCTCAAAAACCATAACTTTAGACCTCTTTTACTTCTTAACTCAAGTAAATTCATTGATAAGTTGAAAAAATTAAATGTAAAATGTAATAGAAAAGAATGTTATGGCAGTATAAAATTACCTAAAGCACCTGGTATTCCCAGGTGGTTTCCCATCCAAGTACTAACCATGCCCAACACTGCATAGCTTCCAAGATCAGATGACATTGGCCATGTCCAGTGGGGTTTGGCTGTACGTGCTCAAAAACATTAACTTTAGACCTCTTTTACTTCTTAACTCAAGTAAATTCATTGATAAGTTGAAAAAATGTAATATAAAATGTAATAGAAAAGAATGTTATGGCTGCATAAAATTACCTACAGCACCTGGTATTCCCAGGTGGACTCACATCCAAGTACTAACCAGGCCCAACACTGCATAGTTTCCAAGATCAGACGAGATTGGGCATGTCCAGTGTGGTTTGGCTGTAGGTGCTCAAAAACATTAACTTTAGAACTCTTTTACTTCTTAACTCAAGTAAATTCATTGATAAGTTGAAAAAATTTAATGTAAAATGTAATAGAAAAGAATGTTATGGCTGTATAAAATTACCTACTGCACCTGGTATTCCCAGGTGACCTCCCATCCAAATACTAACCAGACCCAACAATGCTTAGTTTCCAAGATCAGACGAGATTGGGCATGTCCAGTGTGGTTTGGCTGTAGGTGCTCAAAACACTTAACTTTAGACCTCTATTACTTCTTAACTCAAGTAAATTCATTGATAAGTTGTAAACATTAAATGTAAAATATAATAGAAAAGAATGTTATGGCAGTATAAAATTACCTACAGCACCTTTTATTCCCAGGTGGTCTCCCATTCAAGTACTAACCAGGCCCAACACTGCATAGCTTCCAAGATCAGATGAGATTGGGCATGTCCAGTGCGGTTTGACTGTAGGTGCACAAAAGCATTAATTTTAGACGTGTATTACTTCGTAACTCAAGTAAATTCATTGATAAGTTGAAAAAATGAAATGTAAAATGTAATAGAAAAGAATGTTATGGCAGTATAAAATGACCTACAGCACCTGGTATTCCCAGGTGGTCTCCCATCCAAGTACTAACCAGGCCCAACACTGCATAGCTTCCAAGATTAGACGAGAGTGGGCATGTCCAGTGTAGTTTGACTGTAGGTGCTCAAAAACATTAACTTTAGACCTCTTTTACATTCTTAACTCAAGTAAATTCATTGATAAGTTGAAAAAATTAAATGTAAAATTTAATAGAATAGAATGTTATGGCAGTATAAAATTACCTACAGCACCTGTTATTCCCAGGTGGTCTCCCATTCAAGTACTAACCAGGCCCAACACTGCATAGCTTCCAAGATCAGACAAGATTGGGCATGTCCAGTGGGGTTTGGCTCTATGTGCTCAAAAACATTAACTTTAGACCTCTTTTACTTCTTAACTCAAGTAAATTTATTGATAAGTTGAAAAAATTAAATGTAAAATGTAATAGAAAAGAATGTTATGTAAGTATAAAATTTCCTACAGCATCTGGTATTCCCAGGTGGTCTCCCATCCAAGTACTAACCAGGCCCAACACTGCATAGCTTCCAAGATCAGATGAGATTGGGCATGTCCAGAGTGGTTTGGCTGTAGGTGCTCAAAAGCATTAACTTTAGACCTCTTTTACTTCTTAACTCAAGTAAATTCATTGATAAGTTGAAAAAATTTAATGTAAATGTAATATAAAAGAATGTTATGGCTGTATAAAATTACCTACAGCACCTGGTATTCCCAGGTGGTCTCCCATCCACATAATAACCATGCCCAACACTGCACAGCTTCCAAGATCAGACGACATTGGCCATGTCTAGTGTGGTTTGGCTGTAGGTGCTCAAAAACCATAACTTTAGACCTCTTTTACTTCTTAACTCAAGTAAATTCATTGATAAGTTGAAAAAATTAAATGTAAAATGTAATAGAAAAGAATGTTATGGCAGTATAAAATTACCTAAAGCACCTGGTATTCCCAGGTGGTTTCCCATCCAAGTACTAACCATGCCCAACACTGCATAGCTTCCAAGATCAGATGACATTGGCCATGTCCAGTGGGGTTTGGCTGTACGTGCTCAAAAACATTAACTTTAGACCTCTTTTACTTCTTAACTCAAGTAAATTCATTGATAAGTTGAAAAAATGTAATATAAAATGTAATAGAAAAGAATGTTATGGCAGTATAAAATGACCTACATCACCTGGTATTCCCAGGTGGTCTCCCATTCAAGTACTAACCAGGCCCAACACTGCATAGCTTCCAAGATCAGACGAGATTGGGCATGTCCAGTGTGGTTTGGCTGTAGTTGCTCAGAAACTTTAACTTTAGAACTCTATTACTTCTTAACTCAAGTAAATTCATTGATAAGTTGAAAAAATTAAATGTAAAATGTAATAGAAAAGAATGTAATGGCAGCATAAAATTACCTACAGCACCTGGTATTCCCAGGTGGTCTCCCATCCAAGAACTAAACAGGCCCAACACTGCATAGCTTCCAAGATCAGACGAGATTGGACATGTCCAGTGTGGTTTTCCTGTAGTTGCTCAAAACCCTTAACTTTAGACCTCTTTTACTTCTTAACTCAAGTAAATTCATTGATAAGTTGAAAAAATTAAATGTAAAATGTAATAGAAAAGAATGTTATGGCAGTATAAAATTACCTACAGCACCTGGTATCCCCAGGTGGTTTCCCATCCAAGTACAAACCAGGCCCAACACTGCATAGCTTCCAAGATCAGATGAGCTTGGGCATGTCCAGTGTGGTTTGGCTGTAGGTGCTCAAAAACATTAACTTTAGAACTCTTTTACTTCTTAACTCAAGTAAATTCATTGATAAGTTGAAAAAATGTAATGTAAAATGTAATAGAAAATAATGTTATGGCTGCATAAAAATACCTACAGCACCTGGTATTCCCAGGTGTTCTCCCAACCTAGTACTAACCAGGCCCAACACTGCATAGCTTCCAAGATCAGACGAGATTGGGCATGTCCAGTGTGGTTTGGCTGTAGGTGGTCAAAAATATTAAATTTAGACTTCTATTACTTCTTAACTCATGTAAATTCATTGATAAGTTGAAAAAATGAAATGTAAAATGTAATAGAAAAGAATGTTATGGCAGTATAAAATTACCTACAGCACCTGGTATTCCCAGGTGGTCTCCCATCCAAGTACTAACCAGGCCCAACACTGCATAGCTTCCAAGATCAGACAAGATTGGGCATGTCCAGTGTGGTTTGACTGTAGGTGCTCAAAAACATTAACTTTGGCCCTCTTTTACTTCTTAACTCAAGTAAATTCATTGATAAGTTAAAAAAATTAAATGTAAAATGTAATAGAAAAGAATGTTTTGGCTGTATAAAATTACCTACAGCACCTGGTATTCCCAGGTGGTCTCCCATCCAAGTACTAACCTGGCCCAACACTGTATAGCTTCCAAGATCAGACGAGCTTGGGCATGTCCAGTGTGGTTTGGCTCTATGTGCTCAAAAACATTAACTTTAGACCTCTTTAAATTCTTAACTCAAGTAAATTCATTGATAAGTTGAAAAAATGTAATATAAAATGTAATAGAAAAGAATGTTATGGCTGCATAAAATTACCTACAGCACCTGGTATTCCCAGGTGGACTCACATCCAAGTACTAACCAGGCCCAACACTGCATAGCTTCCAAGATCAGACGAGATTGGGCATGTCCAGGGTGGTTTGGCTGTAGGTGCTCAAAAACATTAACTTTAGACCTCTTTTACTTCTTAACTCAAGTAAATTCATTGATAAGTTGAAAAAATTAAATGTAAAATGTAATAGAAAAGAATGTTATGGCAGTATAAAACTACCTACTGCACCTGGTTTTCCCAGGTGGTCTCCCATCCAAGTACTAACCAGGCCCAACACTGCATAGCTTCCAAGATTAGACGAGAGTGGGCATGTCCAGTGTGGTTTGACTGTAGGTGCTCAAAATCATTAACTTTAGACCTCTTTTACTTCTTAACTCAAGTAAATTCATTGATAAGTTGAAAAAATTAAATGTAAAATTTAATAGAATAGAATGTTATGGCAGTATAAAATTACCTACAGCACCTGTTATTCCCAGGTGGTCTCCCATTCAAGTACTAACCAGGCCCAACACTGCATAGCTTCCAAGATCAGACAAGATTGGGCATGTCCAGTGTGGTTTGGCTCTATGTGCTCAAAAACATTAACTTTAGACCTCTTTAAATTCTTAACTCAAGTAAATTTATTGATAAGTTGAAAAAATTAAATGTAAAATGTAATAGAAAAGAATGTTATGTAAGTATAAAATTTCCTACAGCATCTGGTATTCCCAGGTGGTCTCCCATCCAAGTACTAACCAGGCCCAACACTGCATAGCTTCCAAGATCAGATGAGATTGGGCATGTCCAGAGTGGTTTGGCTGTAGATGCTCAAAAACATTAACTTTAGACCTCTTTTACTTC
>JAUIMM010000965.1:6275000-6312500 GCA_031769625.1 Taudactylus pleione | reverse complement strand
AGGTGCTCAAAACCTTTAAATTTAGATCTCTTTTACTTCTTAACTCAAGTAAATTCTTTGCTAAGTTGAAAAAATTTAATGTAAAATGTAATAGAAAAGAATGTTATGGCTGTATAAAATTACCTACAGCACCTGGTATTCCCAGGTGGTCTCCCATCGAAGTACTAACCAGGCCCAACACTGCATAGTTTCCAAGATCAGACGAGATTGGGCATGTCCAGTGTGGTATGGCTGTAGGTGCTCAAAAAACTTAACTTTAGAACTCTATTACTTCTTAACTCAAGTAAATTCATTGATAAGTTGAAAAAATTAAATGTAAAATGTAATAGAAAAGAATGTTATGGCAGTATAAAATTACCTACAGCACCTGGTATTCCCAGGTGGTCTCCCATCCACGTAATAACCATGCCCAACAATGCACAGCTTCCAAGATCACTGGACATTGGCCATGTCCAGTGTGGATTGGCTGTAGGTGCCCAAAAACATTAACTTTAGACCTCTTTTACTTCTTAACTCAAGTAAATTCATTGATAAGTTGAAAAAATTAAATGTAAAATGTAATAGAAAAGAATGTTATGTCAGTATAAAATTACTTACAGCACCTGGTATTCCCAGGTGGTTTCCCATCCAAGTACTAACCATGCCCAACACTGCATAGCTTCCAATATCAGATGAGATTGGGCATGTCCAGTGTAGTTTGGCTGTAGGTGCTCAAATACATTAACTTTAGACCTCTTTTTCTTCTTAACTCAAGTAAATTCATTGATAAGTTTAAAATTTTTTATGTAAAATGTAATAGAAATGAATGTTTTGGCTGTATAAAATTACCTACAGCACCTGGTATTCCCAGGTGGTCTCCCATCCAAATATTAACCAGACCCAACAATGCTTAGTTTCCAAGATCAGACGAGATTGGGCATGTCCAGTGTGGTTTGGCTGAAGGTGCTCAAAATACTTAACTTTAGACCTCTATTACTTCTTAACTCAAAAAAATTCATTGTTAAGTTGTAAAAATGAAATGTAAAATGTAATAGAAAAGAATGTTATGGCAGTATAAAATTACCTACAGCACCTGGTATTCCCAGGTGGTTTCCCATCCAAGTACTAACCATGCCCAACACTGCATAGCTTCCAAGATCAGACGACATTGGCCATGTCCAGTGTGGTATGGCTGTAGGTGCTCAAAAAACTTAACTTTAGAACTCTATTACTTCTTAACTCAAGTAAATTCATTGATAAGTTGAAAAAATTAAATGTAAAATGTAATAGAAAAGAATGTTATGGCAGTATAAAATTACCTACAGCACCTGGTATTCCCAGGTGGTCTCCCATCCACGTAATAACCATGCCCAACAATGCACAGCTTCCAAGATCACTGGACATTGGCCATGTCCAGTGTGGTTTGGCTGTAGGTGCTCAAAAACATTAACTTTAGACCTCTTTTACTTAACTCAAGTAAATTCAATGATAAGTTGAAAAATGAAATGTAAAATGTAATAGAAAAGAATGTTATGGCAGTATAAAATTACCTACAGCTCCTGGTA
Organism: Taudactylus pleione; assembly: GCA_031769625.1. Lineage (NCBI taxonomy): Eukaryota > Metazoa > Chordata > Amphibia > Anura > Myobatrachidae > Taudactylus > Taudactylus pleione. Next base: position 6,310,956 of record JAUIMM010000965.1, on the reverse strand, counting down.
TTCCCAGATGGTCTCCCATCCAAGTACTAACCAGGAACAACACTGCATAGCTTTCAAGATCAGATGAGATTGGGCATGTCCAGTGTGGTTTGGCTGTAGGTGCTCAGAAACTTTAACTTTAGACCTCTATTACTTCTTAACTCAAGTAAATTCATTGATAAGTTGAAAAATTAAATGTAAAATGTAATAGAAAAGAATGTAATGGCAGCATAATATTACCTACAGCACCTGATATTCCCAGGTGGTCTCCCATCCAAGAACTAACCAGGCCCAACACTGCATAGCTTCCAAGATCAGACGAGATTGGGCATGTCCAGTGTGGTTTGGCTGTAGGTACTCAAAAGCATTAAATTTAGACCTCTATTACTTCTTAACTCAAGTAAATTCATTGATAAGTTGAAAAAATTAAATGTAAAATGTAATAGAAATGAATGTTATGGCAGTATAAAATTACCTACAGCATCTGGTATTCCCAGGTGGTCTCCCATCCAAGTACTAACCAAACCCAACACTGCATAGCTTCCAAGATCAGACAAGATTGGGCATGTCCAGTGTGGTTTAGCTGTAGGTGCTCAAAAACTTTAACTTTAGACCTCTTTTACTTCTTAACTCAAGTAAATTCATTGATAAGTTTTAAAATGAAATGTAAAATGTAACAGAAAAGAATGTTATGGCAGTATAAAATTACCTACAGCTTCTGGTATTCCCAGGTGGTCTCCCATCCAAGTACTAACCTGGCCCAACACTGCATAGCTTCCAAGATCAGACGAGCTTGGGCATGTCCAGTGTGGTTTGGCTGTAGGTGCTCAAAAACATTAACTTTAGAACTCTTTTACTTCTTAACTCAAGTAAATTCATTGATAAGTTGAAAAAATTTAATGTAAAATGTAATAGAAAAGAATGTTATGGCTGTATAAAATTACCTACAGCACCTGGTATTCCCAGGTGGTCTCCCATACAAATACTAACCAGACCCAACAATGCTTAGTTTCCAAGATCAGACGAGATTGGGCATGTCCAGTGTGGTTTGGCTGTAGGTGCACAAAATACTTAACTTTAGACCTCTATTACTTCTTAACTCAAGTAAATTCATTGATAAGTTGTAAACATTAAATGTAAAATGTAATAGAAAAGAATGTTATGGCAGTATAAAATTACCTACAGCACCTGGTATTCCCAGGTGGTCTCCCATTCAAGTACTAATTAAGCCCAACACTGCATAGCTTCCAAGATCAGACGAGATTGTGCATGTCCAGTGTGGTTTGGCTGTAGGTGCTCAAAAACATTAACTTTAGACCTCTTTTACTTCTTAACTCATGTACATTCATTGATAAGTTGAAAAAATTAAATGTAAAATGTAATAGAAAAGAATGTTATGGCAGCATAAAAATACCTACAGCACCTGGTATTCCCAGGTGGTCTCCCAACCAAGTACTAACCAGGCCCAACACTGCATAGCTTCCAAGATCAGACGAAATTGGGCATGTCCAGTGTGGTTTGACTGTAGGTGCTCAAAAGCATTAATTTTAGACGTGTATTACTTCGTAACTCAAGTAAATTCATTGATAAATTGAAAAAATGAAATGTAAAATGTAATAGAAAAGAATGTTATGGCAGCATAAAAATACCTACAGCACCTGGTATTCCCAGGTGGTCTCCCAACCAAGTACTAACCAGGCCCAACACTGCATAGTTTCCAAGATCAGACGAGATTGGGCATGTCCAGTGTGGTTTGACTGTAGGTGCTCAAAAGCATTAATTTTAGAAGTGTATTACTTCGTAACTCAAGTAAATTCATTGATAAGTTGAAAAAATGATATGTAAAATGTAATAGAAAAGAATGTTATGGCAGTATAAAATTACCTACAGCACCTGGTATTCCCAGGTGGTCTCCCATCCAAGTACTAACCAGGCCCAACACTGCATAGCTTCCAAGATTAGACGAGAGTGGGCATGTCCAGTGTGGTTTGACTGTAGGTGCCCAAAAACATTAAGTTTAGACCTCTTTTACTTCTTAACTCAAGTAAATTCATTGATAAGTTGAAAAAATTAAATGTAAAATTTAATAGAATAGAATGTTATGGCAGTATAAAATTACCTACAGCACCTGTTATTCCCAGGTGGTCTCCCATTCAAGTACTAACCAGGCCCAACACTGCATAGCTTCCAAGATCAGACAAGATTGGGCATGTCCAGTGTGGTTTGGCTCTACGTGCTCAAAAACATTAACTTTAGACCTCTTTTACTTCTTAACTCAAGTAAATTTATTGATAAGTTGAAAAAATTAAATGTAAAATGTAATAGAAAAGAATGTTATGTAAGTATAAAATTTCCTACAGCATCTGGTATTCCCAGGTGGTCTCCCATCCAAGTACTAACCAGGCCCAACACTGCATAGCTTCCAAGATCAGATGAGATTGGGCATGTCCGGAGTGGTTTGGCTGTAGGTGCTCAAAAACATTAACTTTAGACCTCTTTTACTTCCTAACTCAAGTAAATTCATTGATAAGTTGAAAAAATTTAATGTAAATGTAATATAAAAGAATGTTATGGCTGTATAAAATTACCTACAGCACCTGGTATTCCCAGGTGGTCTCCCATCCACGTAATAACCATGCCCAACACTGCACAGCTTCCAAGATCAGACGACATTGGCCATGTCTAGTGTAGTTTGGCTGTAGGTGCTCAAAAACCATAACTTTAGACCTCTTTTACTTCTTAACTCAAGTAAATTCATTGATAAGTTGAAAAAATTAAATGTAAAATGTAATAGAAAAGAATGTTATGGCAGTATAAAATTACCTAAAGCACCTGGTATTCCCAGGTGGTTTCCCATCCAAATACTAACCATGCCCAACACTGCATAGCTTCCAAGATCAGATGACATTGGCCATGTCCAGTGTGGTTTGGCAGTACGTGCTCAAAAACATTAACTTTAGACCTCTTTTACTTCTTAACTCAAGTAAATTCATTGATAAGTTGAAAAAATGTAATATAAAATGTAATAGAAAAGAATGTTATGGCTGCATAAAATTACCTAGAGCACCTGGTATTCCCAGGTGGACTCACATCCAAGTACTAACCAGGCCCAACACTGCATAGCTTCCAAGATCAGACGAGATTGGGCATGTCCAGGGTGGTTTGGCTGTAGGTGCTCAAAAACATTAACTTTAGACCTCTTTTACTTCTTAACTCAAGTACATTCATTGATAAGTTGAAAAAATTAAATGTAAAATGTAATAGAAAAGAATGTTATGGCAGCATAAAAATACCTACAGCACCTGGTATTCCCAGGTGGTCTCCCAACCAAGTACTAACCAGGCCCAACACTGCATAGCTTCCAAGATCAGACGAAATTGGGCATGTCCAGTGTGGTTTGACTGTAGGTGCTCAAAAGCATTAATTTTAGACGTGTATTACTTCGTAACTCAAGTAAATTCATTGATAAGTTGAAAAAATGAAATGTAAAATGTAATAGAAAAGAATGTTATGGCAGCATAAAAATACCTACAGCACCTGGTATTCCCAGGTGGTCTCCCAACCAAGTACTAACCAGGCCCAACACTGCATAGTTTCCAAGATCAGACGAGATTGGGCATGTCCAGTGTGGTTTGACTGTAGGTGCTCAAAAGCATTAATTTTAGAAGTGTATTACTTCGTAACTCAAGTAAATTCATTGATAAGTTGAAAAAATGAAATGTAAAATGTAATAGAAAAGAATGTTATGGCTGTATAAAATTACCTACAGCACCTGGTATTCCCAGGTGGTCTCCCATCCAAGTACTAACCAGGCCCAACACTGCATAGCTTCCAAGATTAGACGAGAGTGGGCATGTCCAGTGTGGTTTGACTGTAGGTGCTCAAAAACATTAAGTTTAGACCTCTTTTACTTCTTAACTCAAGTAAATTCATTGATAAGTTGAAAAAATTAAATGTAAAATTTAATAGAAAAGAATGTTATGGCTGCATAAAATTACCTAGAGCACCTGGTATTCCCAGGTGGACTCACATGCAAGTACTAACCAGGCCCAACACTGCATAGCTTCCAAGATCAGACGAGATTGGGCATGTCCAGGGTGGTTTGGCTGTAGGTGCTCAAAAACATTAACTTTAGACCTCTTTTACTTCTTAACTCAAGTAAATTCATTGATAAGTTGAAAAAAATAAATGTAATATGTAATAGAAAAGAATGTTATGTTAGTATAAAATTACCTACAGCATCAGGTATTCCCAGGTGGTCTCCCATCCAAGTACTAACCAGGCCCAACACTGCATAGCTTCCAAGATCAGACGAGATTGGGCATGTCCAGTGTGGTATGGCAGTAGGTGCTCAAAAGCTTTAAATTTAGACCTCTTTTACTTCTTAACTCAAGTAAATTCATTTCTAAGTTGAAAAAATTAAATGTAAAATGTAATAGAAAAGAATGTTATGGCTGTATAAAATTACCTACAGCACCTGGTATTCCCAGGTTGTCTCACATCGAAGTACTAACCAGGCCCAACACTGCATAGTTTCCAAGATCAGACGAGATTGGGCATGTCCAGTGTGGTATGGCTGTAGGTGCTCAAAAAACTTAACTTTAGACCTCTATTACTTCTTAACTCAAGTAAATTCATTGATAAGTTGAAAAAATTAAATGTAAAATGTAATAGAAAAGAATGTTATGGCAGTATAAACTTACCTACAGCACCTGGTATTCCCAGGTGGTCTCCCATCCACGTAACAACCATGCCCAACAATGCACAGCTTCCAAGATCACTGGACATTGGCCATGTCCAGTGTGGTTTGGCTGTAGGTGTCCAAAAACATTAACTTTAGACCTCTTTTACTTCTTAACTCAAGTAAATTCATTGATAAGTTGAAAAAATTAAATGTAAAATGTAATAGAAAAGAATGTTATGGCAGTATAAAATTACCTACAGCACCTGGTATTCCCAGGTGGTTTCCCATCCAAGTACTAACCATGCCCAACACTGCATAGCTTCCAAGATCAGACGACATTGGCCATGTCCAGTGTGGTTTGGCTGTACGTGCTCAAAAATATTAACTTTAGACCTCTTTTACTTCTTAACTCAAGTAAATTCATTGATAAGTTGAAAAAATTAAATGTAAAATGTAATAGAAAAGAATGTTATGTCAGTATAAAATTACCTACAGCACCTGGTATTCCCAGGTGGTCTCCCATCCAAATACTAACCAGACCCAACAATGCTTAGTTTCCAAGATCAGACGAGATTGGGCATGTCCAGTGTGGTTTGGCTGTAGGTGCTCAAAATACTTAACTTTAGACCTCTATTACTTCTTAACTCAAGTAAATTCATTGTTAAGTTGTAAAAATGAAAATTAAAATGTAATAGAAAAGAATGTTATGGCAGTATAAAATTACCTACAGCTCCTGGTATTCCCAGGTGGTCTCCCATCCAAGTACTAACCAAGCCCAACACTGCATAGCTTCCAAGATCAGATGAGATTGGGCATGTCCAGTGTGGTTTGGCTGTAGGTGCTCAGAAACTTTAACTTTAGACCTCTATTACTTCTTAACTCAAGTAAATTCATTGATAAGTTGAAAAAATTAAATGTAAAATGTAATAGAAAAGAATGTTATGGCAGCATAAAATTACCTACAGCACCTGGTATTCCCAGGTGGTCTCCCATCCAAGAACTAACCAGGCCCAACACTGCATAGCTTCCAAGATCAGACGAGATTGGACATGTCCAGTGTGGTTTTGCTGTAGGTGCTCAAAACCCTTAACTTTAGACCTCTTTTACTTCATAACTCAAGTAAATTCATTGATAAGTTGAAAAAAATAAATGTAAAATGTAATAGAAAAGAATGTTTTGGCTGTATAAAATTACCTACAGCACCAGGTATTCCCAGGTGGTTTCCCATCCAAGTACAAACCAGGCCCAACACTGCATAGCTTCCAAGATCAGACGAGATTGGGCATGTCCAGTGTGGTTTGGCTGTAGGTACTCAAAAGCATTAATCTTAGACCTCTATTACTTCTTAACTCAAGTAAATTCATTGATAAGTTGAAAAAATTAAATGTAAAATGTAATAGAAATGAATGTTATGGCAGTATAAAATTACTTACAGCATCTGGTATTCCGAGGTGGTCTCCCATCCAAGTACTAACCAGACCCAACACTGCATAGCTTCCAAGATCAGACAAGATTGGGCATGTCCAGTGTGGTTTGGCTGTAGGTGCACAAAATCTTTAACTTTAGACCTCTTTTACTTCTTAACTCAAGTAAATTCATTGATAAGTTTAAAAATGAAATGTAAAATGTAACAGAAAACAATGTTATGGCAGTATAAAATTACCTACAGCTCCTGGTATTCCCAGGTGGTCTCCCATCCAAGTACTAACCTGGCCCAACACTGCATAGCTTCCAAGATCAGACGAGCTTGGGCATGTCCAGTGTGGTTTGGCTGTAGGTGCTCAAAAACATTAACTTTAGAACTCTTTTACTTCTTAACTCAAGTAAATTCATTGATAAGTTGAAAAAATTTAATGTAAAATGTAATAGAAAAGAATGTTATGGCTGTATAAAATTACCTACAGCACCTGGTATTCCCAGGTGGTCTCCCATCCAAGTACTAACCAGGCCCAACACTGCATAGTTTCCAAGATCAGACGAGATTGGGCATGTCCAGTGTGGTTTGGCTGTAGGTGCTCAAATACATTAACTTTAGACCTCTTTTACTTCTTTACTCAAGTAAATTCATTGATAAGTTGAAAAAATTAAATGTAAAATGTAATAGAAAAGAATGTTATGGCTGCATAAAAATACCTACAGCACCTGGTATTCCCAGGTGGTCTCCCGACCTAGTACTAACCAGGCCCAACACTGCAAAGCTTCCAAGATCAGACGAGATTGGGCATGTCCAGTGTGGTTTGGCTGTAGGTGCTCAAAAACATTAAATTTAGACTTCTATTACTTCTTAACTCATGTAAATTCATTGATAAGTTGAAAAAATGAAATGTAAAATGTAATAGAAAAGAATGTTTTGGCAGTATAAAATTACCTACAGCACCTGGTATTCCCAGGTGGTCTCTCATCCAAGTACTAACCAGGCCCAACACTGCATAGCTTCCAAGATCAGACGAGATTGGGCATGTCCAGTGTGGTTTTACTGTAGGTGCTCAAAAACATTAACTTTAGCCATCTTTTACTTCTTAACTCAAGTAAATTCATTGATAAGTTGAAAAAATTAAATGTAAAATGTAATAGAAAACAATGTTTTGGCTGTATAAAATTATCTACAGCACCTGGTATTCCCAGGTGGTTTCCCATCCAAGTACAAACCAGGCCCAACACTGCATAGCTTCCAAGATCAGATGAGATTGGGCATGTCCAGTGTGGTTTGGCTGTAGGTGCTCAAAAGCATTAAATTTAGACCTCTATTACTTCTTAACTCAAGTAAATTCATTGTTAAGTTGTAAAAATGAAATGTAAAATGTAATAGAAAAGAATGTTATGGCAGCATAAAATTACCTACAGCTCCTGGTATTCCCAGGTGGTCTCCCATCGAAGTACTAACCAAGCCCAACACTGCATAGCTTCCAAGATCAGACGAGATTGGGCATGTCCAGTGTGGTTTGGCTGTAGGTGCTCAGAAACATTAACTTTAGACCTCTATTACTTCTTAACTCAAGTAAATTCATTGATAAGTTGAAAAAATTAAATGTAAAATGTAATAGAAAAGAATGTTATGGCAGCATAAAATTACCTACAGCACCTGGTATTCCCAGGTGGTCTCCCATCCAAGAACTAACCAGGCCCAACACTGCATAGCTTCCAAGATCAGACGAGAATGGACATGTCCAGTGTGGTTTTGCTGTAGGTGCTCAAAACCCTTAACTTTAGACCTCTTTTACTTCATAACTCAAGTTAATTCATTGATAAGTTTAAAAATGAAATGTAAAATGTAACAGAAAAGAATGTTATGGCAGTATAAAATTACCTACAGCTCGAGGTATTCCCAGGTGGTCTCCCATCCAAGTACTAACCTGGCCCAACACTGCATAGCTTCCAAGATCAGACGAGCTTGGGCATGTCCAGTGTGGTTTGGCTGTAGGTGCTCAAAAACATTAACTTTAGAACTCTTTTACTTCTTAACTCAAGTAAATTCATTGATAAGTTGAAAAAATTAAATGTAAAATGTAATAGAAAAGAATGTTTTGGCTGTATAAAATTACCTACAGCACCTGGTATTCCCAGGTGGTCTCCCATCCAAGTACTAACCAGGCCCAACACTGCATAGTTTCCAAGATCAGACGAGATTGGGCATGTCCAGTGTGGTTTGGCTGTAGGTGCTCAAAAGCATTAAATTTAGACCTCTATTACTTCTTAACTCAAGTAAATTCATTGATAAGTTGAAAAAATTAAATGTAAAATGTAATAGAAAAGAATGTTATGGCTGTATAAAATTACCTACAGCACCTGGTATTCCCAGGTGGTCTCCCATCCAAGTACTAACCAGGCCCAACACTGCATAGCTTCCAAGATCAGATGAGATTGGGCATGTCCAGTGTGGTTTGACTGTAGGTGCCCAAAAACATTAAATTTAGACCTCTTTTACTTCTTAACTCAAGTAAATTCATTGATAAGTTGAAAAAATTAAATGTAAAATTTAATAGAAAAGAATGTTATGGCAGTATAAAATAACCTACAGCACCTGGTATTCCCAGGTGGTCTCCCATTCAAATACTAACCAGGCCCAACACTGCATAGCTTCCAAGATCAGACGAGATTGGGCATGTCCAGTGTGGTTTGGCTGTAGGCACTCAAAAACATTAACTTTAGACCTCTTTTACTTCTTAACTCAAGTAAATTCATTGATATGTTGAAAAAATTAAATGTAAAATGTAATAGAAAAGAATGTTATGTTAGTATAAAATTACCTACAGCATCAGGATTTCCCAGGTGGTCTCCCATCCAAGTACTAACCAGGCCCAACACCGCATAGCTTCCAAGGTCAGACGAGATTGGGCATGTCCGGTGTGGTTTGGCTGTAGGTGCTCAAAAGCTTGAAATTTAGACTTCTATTACTTCTTAACTCAAGTAAATTCATTGATAAGTTGAAAAAATTAAATGTAAAATGTAATAGAAAAGAATGTTATGGCTGTATAAAATTACCTACAGCACCTGGTATTCCCAGGTGGTCTCCCATCCAAGTACTAACCAGGCCCAACACTGCATAGCTTCCAAGATCAGATGAGATTGGGCATGTCCAGTGTGGTTTGACTGTAGGTGCTCAAAACATTAACTTTAGACCTCTTTTACTTCTTAACTCAAGTAAATTCATTGATAAGTTGAAAAAATTAACTGTAAAATGTAATAGAAAAGAATGTTATGGCAGTATAAAATTACCTACAGCACCTGGTATTCCCAGGTGGTCTCCCATCCACGTAATAACCATGCCCAACAATGCACAGCTTCCAAGATCACTGGACATTGGCCATGTCCAGTGTGGTTTGGCTGTAGGTGCCCAAAAACATTAACTTTAGAATTCTTTTACTTCTTAACTCAAGTAAATTCATTGATAAGTTGAAAAAATTAAATGTAAAATGTAATAGAAAAGAATGTTATGGCAGTATAAAATTACCTACAGTACCTGGTATTCCCAGGTGGTTTCCCATCCAAGTACTAACCATGCCCAACACTGCATAGCTTCCAAGATCGGACGACATTGGCCATGTCCAGTGTGGTTTGGCTGTACGTGCTCAAAAATATTAACTTTAGACCTCTTTTACTTCTTAACTCAAGTAAATTCATTGATAAGTTGAAAAAAATAAATGTAAAATGTAATAGAAAAGAATGTTATGGCAGTATAAAATTACCTACAGCATCTGATATTCCCAGGTGGTCTCCCATCCAAGCACTAACCAGGCCCAACACTGCATAGCTTCCAATATCAGATGAGATTGGGCATGTCCAGTGTAGTTTGGCTGTAGGTGCTCAAATACATTAACTTTAGACCTCTTTTACTTCTTAACTCAAGTAAATTCATTGATAAGTTTAAAATTTTTTATGTAAAATGTAATAGAAATGAATGTTTTGGCTGTAAAAAATTACCTACAGCACCTGGTATTCCCAGGTGGTCTCCCAATCCAAATACTAACCAGGCCCAACACTGCATAGCTTCCAAGATCAGATGAGATTGGACATGTCCAGTGTGGTTTTGCTGTAGGTGCTCAAAACCCTTAACTTTAGACCTCTTTTACTTCATAACTCAAGTAAATTCATTGATAACTTGAAAAAATTAAATGTAAAATGTAATAGAAAAGAATGTTTTGGCTGTATAAAATTACCTACAGCACCAGGTATTCCCAGGTGGTTTCCCATCCAAGTACAAACCACGCCCAACACTGCATAGCTTCCAAGATCAGACGAGATTGGGCATGTCCAGTGTGGTTTGGCTGTAGGTACTCAAAAGCATTAATTTTAGACCTCTATTACTTCTTAACTCAAGTAAATTCATTGAAAAGTTGAAAAAATTAAATGTAAAATGTAATAGAAATTAATGTTATGGCAGTATAAAATTACCTACAGCATCTGGTATTCCCAGGTGGTCTCCCATCCAAGTACTAACCAGGCCCAAGACTGCATAGCTTCCAAAATCAGACGAGATTGGGCATGTCCAGTGTGGTTTGGCTGTAGGTGCTCAAAAACTTTAACTTTAGACCTCTTTTACTTCTTAACTCAAGTAAATTCATTGATAAGTTTAAAAATGAAATGTAAAATGTAACAGAAAAGAATGTTATGGCAGTATAAAATTACCTACAGCTCCTGGTATTCCCAGGTGGTCTCCCATCCAAGTACTAACCTGGCCCAACACTGCATAGCTTCCAAGATCAGACGAGCTTGGGCATGTCCAGTGAGGTTTGGCTGTAGGTGCTCAAAAACATTAACTTTAGAACTCTTTTACTTCTTAACTCAAGTAAATTCATTGATAAGTTGAAAAAATTTTATGTAAAATGTAATAGAAAAGAATGTTATGGCTGTATAAAATTACCTACAGCACCTGGTATTCCCAGGGGGTCTCCGATCCAAGTACTAACCAGGCCCAACACTGCATAGTTTCCAAGATCAGACGAGATTGGGCATGTCCAGTGTGGTTTGGCTGTAGGTGCTCAAATACATTAACTTTAGACCTCTATTACTTCTTAACTCAAGTAAATTCATTGATAAGTTGAAAAAATTAAATGTAAAATGTAATAGAAATGAATGGTATGGCAGTATAAAATTACCTACAGCATCTGGTATTCCCAGGTGGTCTCCCATCCAAGTACTAACCAGGCCCAACACTGCATAGCTTCCAAGATCAGACGAGATTGGGCATGTCCAATGTGGTTTGGCTGTAGGTGCTCAAAAACTTTAACTTTAGACCTCTTTTACTTCTTAACTCAAGTAAATTCATTGATAAGTTTAAAAATGAAATGTAAAATGTAACAGAAAAGAATGTTATGGCAGTATAAAATTACCTACAGCTCCTGGTATTCCCAGGTGGTCTCCCATCCAAGTACTAACCTTGCCCAACACTGCATAGCTTCCAAGATCAGACGAGCTTGGGAATGTCCAGTGTGGTTTGGCTGTAGGTGCTCAAAAACATTAACTTTAGAACTCTTTTACTTCTTAACTCAAGTAAATTCATTGATAAGTTGAAAAAATTTAATGTAAAATGTAATAGAAAAGAATGTTATGGCTGTATAAAATTACCTACAGCACCTGGTATTCCCAGGTGGTCTCCCATCCAAGTACTAACCAGGCCCAACACTGCATAGTTTCCAAGATCAGACGAGATTGGGCATGTCCAGTATGGTTTGGCTGTAGGTGCTCAAATACATTAACTTTAGACCTCTTTTACTTCTTTACTCAAGTAAATTCATTGATAAATTGAAAAAATTAAATGTAAAATGTAATAGAAAAGAATGTTATGGCTGCATAAAAATACCTACAGCACCTGGTTTTCCCAGGGGGTCTCCCAACCTAGTACTAACCAGGCCCTACACTGCATAGCTTCCAAGATCAGACGAGATTGGGCATGTCCAGTGTGGTTTGGCTGTAGGTGCTCAAAAACATTAAATTTAGACTTCTATTACTTCTTAACTCATGTAAATTCATTGATAAGTTGAAAAAATGAAATGTAAAATGTAATAGAAAAGAATGTTTTGGCAGTATAAAATTACCTACAGCACCTGGTATTCCCAGGTGGTCTCCCATCCAAGTACTAACCAGGCCCAACACTGCATAGCTTCCAAGATCAGACGAGATTGGGCATGTCCAGTGAGGTTTGACTGTAGGTGCTCAAAAACATTAACTTTAGCCCTCTTTTACTTCTTAACTCAAGTAAATTCATTGATAAGTTGAAAAAATTAAATGTAAAATGTAATAGAAAAGAATGTTTTGGCTGTATAAAATTACCTACAGCACCTGGTATTCCCAGGTGGTTTCCCATCAAAGTACAAACCAGGCCCAACACTGAATAGCTTCCAAGATCATTCGAGATTGGGCATGTCCAGTGTGGTTTGGCTGTAGGTGCTCAAAAACATTAACTTTAGACCTCTTTTACTTCTTAACTCAAGTAAATTCATTGATAAGTTGAAAAAATTAAATGTAAAATTTAATAGAAAAGAATGTTATGGCAGTATAAAATTACCTACAGCACCTGGTATTCCCAGGAGGTCTCCCATTCAAATACTAACCAGGCCCAACACTGCATAGCTTCCAAGATCAGACGAGATTGGGCATGTCCAGTGTGGTTTGGCTGTAGGCGCTCAAAAACATTAACTTTAGACCTCTTTTACTTCTTAACTCAAGTAAATTCATTGATAAGTTGAAAAAATTAAATGTAAAATGTAATAGAAAAGAATGTTATGTTAGTATAAAATTACCTACAGCATCAGGATTTCCAAGGTGGTCTCCCATCCAAGTACTAACCAGGCCCAACACTGCATAGCTTCCAAGGTCAGACGAGATTGGGCATGTCCAGTGTGGTTTGGCTGTAGGTGCTCAAAAGCTTTAAATTTAGACCTCTATTACTTCTTAACTCAAGTAAATTCATTGATAAGTTGAAAAAATTAAATGGAAAATGTAATAGAAAAGAATGTTATGGCTGTATAAAATTACCTACAGCACCTGGTATTCCCAGGTGGTCTCCCATCCAAGTACTAACCAGGCCCAACACTGCATAGCTTCCAAGATCAGAGGAGATTGGGCATGTCCAGTGTGGTTTGGCTGTAGGTGCTCAAAAACTTTAACTTTAACTTTAGACCTCTCTTACTTCTTAACTCAAGTAAATTCATTGATAAGTTTAAAAATGAAATGTAAAATGTAATAGAAAAGAATGTTATGGCTGTATAAAATTACCTACAGCACCTGGTATTCCCAGGTGGTCTCCCATCCAAGTACTAACCAGGCCCAACACTGCATAGTTTCCAAGATCAGACGAGATTGGGCATGTCCAGTGTGGTTTGGCTGTAGGTGCTCAAATACATTAACTTTAGGCCTCTTTTACTTCTTTACTCAAGTAAAATCATTGATAAGTTGAAAAAATTAAATGTAAAATGTAATAGAAAAGAATGTTATGGCTGCATAAAAATACCTACAGCACCTGGTATTCCCAGGTGGTCTCCCAACCTAGTACTAACCAGGCCCAACACTGCATAGCTTCCAAGATCAGACGAGATTGGGCATGTCCAGTGTGGTTTGGCTGTAGGTGCTCAAAAACATTAAATTTAGACTTCTATTACTTCTTAACTCATGTAAATTCATTGATAAGTTGAAAAAATGAAATGTAAAATGTAATAGAAAAGAATGTTTTGGCAGTAAAAAATAACCTACAGCACCTGGTTTTCCCAGGTGGTCTCCCATCCAAGTACTAACCAGGCCCAACACTGCATAGCTTCCAAGATCAGACGAGATTGGGCATGTCCAGTGTGGTTTGACTGTAGGTGCTCAAAAACATTAACTGTAGCCCTCTTTTACTTCTTAACTCAAGTAAATTCAATGATAAGTTGAAAAATGAAATGTAAAATGTAATAGAAAAGAATTTATGGCAGTATAAAATTACCTACAGCTCCTGGTATTCCCAGGTGGTCTCCCATCCAAGTACTAACCAAGCCCAACACTGCATGGCTTCCAAGATCAGACAAGATTGGGCATGTCCAGTGTGGTTCGGCTGTAGGTGCTCAGAAACTTTAACTTTAGACCTCTATTACTTCTTAACTCAAGTAAATTCATTGATAAGTTGAAAAAATTAAATGTAAAATGTAATAGAAAAGAATGTAATGGCAGCATACAATTACCTACAGCACCTGGTATTCCCAGGTGGTCTCCCATCCAAGAACGAACCAGGCCCAACACTGCATAGCTTCCAAGATCAGACGAGATTGGACATGTCCAGTGTGGTTTTGCTGTAGGTGCTCAAAACCCTTAACTTTAGACCTCTTTTACTTCTTAACTCAAGTAAATTCATTGATAAGTTGAAAAAATTTAATGTAAAATGTAATAGAAATGAATGTTATGGCAGTATAAAATTACCTACAGCATCTGGTATTCCCAGGTGGTCTCCCATCCAAGTACTAACCAGGCCCAACACTGCAAAGCTTCCAAGATCAGACGAGATTGGGCATGTCCAGGGTGGTTTGGCTGTAGGTGCTCAAAAACTTTAACTTTAGACCTCTCTTACTTCTTAACTCAAGTAAATTCATTGATAAGTTTAAAAATGAAATGTAAAATGTAACAGAAAATAATGTTATGGCAGTATAAAATTACCTACAGCTCCTGGTATTCCCAGGTGGTCTCCCATCCAAGTACTAACCTAGCCCAACACTGCATAGCTTCCAAGATCAGACGAGCTTGGGCATGTCCAGTGTGGTTTGGCTGTAGGTGCTCAAAAACATTAACTTTAGAACTCTTTTACTTCTTAACTCAAGTAAATTCATTGATAAGTTGAAAAAATTTAATGTAAAATGTAATAGAAAAGAATGTTATGGCTGTATAAAATTACCTACAGCACCTGGTATTCCCAGGTGGTCTCTCATCCAAGTACTAACCAGGCCCAACACTGCATAGTTTCCAAGATCAGACGAGATTGGGCATGTCCAGTGTGGTTTGGCTGTAGGTGCTCAAATACATTAACTTTAGGCCTCTTTTACTTCTTTACTCAAGTAAAATCATTGATAAGTTGAAAAAATTAAATGTAAAATGTAATAGAAAAGAATGTTATGGCTGCATAAAAATACCTACAGCACCTGGTATTCCCAGGTGGTCTCCCAACCTAGTACTAACCAGGCCCAACACTGCATAGCTTCCAAGATCAGACGAGATTGGGCATGTCCAGTGTGGTTTGGCTGTAGGTGCTCAAAAACATTAAATTTAGACTTCTATTACTTCTTAACTCATGTAAATTCATTGATAAGTTGAAAAAATGAAATGTAAAATGTAATAGAAAAGAATGTTTTGGCAGTATAAAATTACCTACAGCACCTGGTATTCCCAGGTGGTCTCCCATCCAAGTACTAACCAGGCCCAACACTGCATAGCTTCCAAGATCAGACGAGATTGGGCATGTCCAGTGTGGTTTGACTGTAGGTGCTCAAAAACATTAACTTTAGCCCTCTTTTACTTCTTAACTCAAGTAAATTCATTGATAAGTTGAAAAAATTAAATGTAAAATGTAATAGAAAAGAATGTTATGTTAGTATAAAATGACCTACAGCATCAGGATTTCCCAGGTGGTCTCCCATCCAAGTACTAACCAGGACCAACACTGCATAGCTTCCAAGGTCAGATGAGATTGGGCATGTCCAGTGTGGTTTGGCTGTAGGTACTCAAAAGCTTTAAATTTAGACCTCTATTACTTCTTAACTCAAGTAAATTCATTGATAAGTTGAAAAAATTAAATGTAAAATGTAATAGAAAAGAATGTTATGGCTGTATAAATTACCTACAGCACCTGGTATTCCCAGGTGGTCTCCCATCCAAGTACTAACCAAGCCCAACACTGCATAGCTTCCAAGATCAGATGAGATTGGGCATGTCCAGTGTGGTTTGTCTGTAGGTGCTCAGAAACTTTAACTTTAGACCTCTATTACTTCTTAACTCAATTAAATTCATTGATAAGTTGAAAAAATTAAATGTAAAATGTAATAGAAAAGAATGTTATGGCAGCATAAAATTACCTACAGCACCTGGTATTCCCAGGTGGTCTCCCATCCAAGAACTAACCAGGCCCAACACTGCATAGCTTCCAAGATCAGACGAGATTGGACATGTTCAGTGTGGTTTTGCTGTAGGTGCTCAAAACCCTTAACTTTAGACCTCTTTTACTTCTTAACTCAAGTAAATTCATTGATAAGTTGAAAAATTAAATGTAAAATGTAATAGAAAAGAATGTTATGGCAGTATAAAATTACCTACAGCATCTGGTATTCCCAGGTGGTCTCCCATCCAAATACTAACCAGGCCCAACACTGCATAGCTTCCAAGATCAGACGAGATTGGGCATGTCCAGTGTGGTTTGGCTGTAGGTGCTCAAAAACTTTAACTTTAGACCTCTTTTACTTCTTAACTCAAGTAAATTCATTGATAAGTTTAAAAATGAAATGTAAAATGTAACAGAAAATAATGTTATGGCAGTATAAAATTACCTATAGCTCCTGGTATTCCCAGGTGGTCTCCTATCCAAGTACTAACCTAGCCCAACACTGCATAGCTTCCTAGATCAGACGAGCTTGGGCATGTCCAGTGTGGTTTGGCTGTAGGTGCTCAAAAACATTAACTTTAGAACTCTTTTACTTCTTAACTCAAGTAAATTCATTGATAAGTTGAAAAAATTTAATGTAAAATGTAATAGAAAAGAATGTTATGGCTGTATAAAATTACCTACAGCACCTGGTATTCCCAGGTGGTCTCTCATCCAAGTACTAACCAGGCCCAACACTGCATAGTTTCCAAGATCAGACGAGATTGGGCATGTCCAGTGTGGTTTGGCTGTAGGTGCTCAAATACATTAACTTTAGGCCTCTTTTACTTCTTTACTCAAGTAAAATCATTGATAAGTTGAAAAAATTAAATGTAAAATGTAAT
Source organism: Taudactylus pleione (assembly GCA_031769625.1). Classification (NCBI taxonomy): domain Eukaryota; kingdom Metazoa; phylum Chordata; class Amphibia; order Anura; family Myobatrachidae; genus Taudactylus; species Taudactylus pleione. The sequence goes on along the minus strand of JAUIMM010000965.1, from coordinate 6,293,855 downwards.
AGAAAAGAATGTTATGGCTGCATAAAAATACCTACAGCACCTGGTATTCCCAGGTGGTCTCCCAACCTAGTACTAACCAGGCCCAACACTGCATAGCTTCCAAGATCAGACGAGATTGGGCATGTCCAGTGTGGTTTGGCTGTAGGTGCTCAAAAACATTAAATTTAGACTTCTATTACTTCTTAACTCATGTAAATTCATTGATAAGTTGAAAAAATGAAATGTAAAATGTAATAGAAAAGAATGTTTTGGCAGTATAAAATTACCTACAGCACCTGGTATTCCCAGGTGGTCTCCCATCCAAGTACTAACCAGGCCCAACACTGCATAGCTTCCAAGATCAGACGAGATTGGGCATGTCCAGTGTGGTTTGACTGTAGGTGCTCAAAAACATTAACTTTAGCCCTCTTTTACTTCTTAACTCAAGTAAATTCATTGATAAGTTGAAAAAATTAAATGTAAAATGTAATAGAAAAGAATGTTTTGGCTGTATAAAATTACCTACAGCACCTGGTATTCCCAGGTGGTTTCCCATCCAAGTACAAACCAGGCCCAACACTGCATAGCTTCCAAGATCAGATGAGATTGGGCATGTCCAGTGTGGTTTGGCTGTAGGTGCTCAAAAGCATTAAATTTAGACCTCTATTACTTCTTAACTCAAGTAAATTCATTGATAAGTTGAAAAAATTAAATGTAAAATGTAATAGAAAAGAATGTTATGGCTGTATAAAATTACCTACAGCACCTGGTATTCCCAGGTGGTCTCCCATCCAAGTACTAACCGGGCCCAACACTGCATAGCTTCCAAGATCAGACGAGATTGGGCATGTCCAGTGTGGTTTGGCTGTAGGTGCTCAAAAGCTTTAAATTTAGACCTCTATTACTTCTTAACTCAAGTAAATTCATTGATAAGTTGAAAAAATTAAATGGAAAATGTAATAGAAAAGAATGTTATGGCTGTATAAAATTACCTACAGCACCTGGTATTCCCAGGTGGTCTCCCATCCAAGTACTAACCAGGCCCAACACTGCATAGCTTCAAAGATCAGATGAGATTGGGCATGTCCAGTGTGGTTTGACTGTAGGTGCTCAAAAACATTAACTTTAGACCTCTTTTACTTCTTAACTCAAGTAAATTCATTTATAAGTTGAAAAAATTAACTGTAAAATTTAATAGAAAAGAATGTTTTGGCTGTATAAAATTACCTACAGCACCTGGTATTCCCAGGTGGTTTCCCATCCAAGTACAAACCAGGCCCAACACTGAATAGCTTCCAAGATCATTCGAGATTGGGCATGTCCAGTGTGGTTTGGCTGTAGGTGCTCAAAAACATTAACTTTAGACCTCTTTTACTTCTTAACTCAAGAAAATTCATTGATAAGTTGAAAAAATTAAATGTAAAATTTAATAGAAAAGAATGTTATGGCAGTATAAAATTACCTACAGCACCTGGTATTCCCAGGTGGTCTCCCATTCAAAGACTAACCAGGCCCAACACTGCATAGCTTCCAAGATCAGACGAGATTGGGCATGTCCAGTGTGGTTTGGCTGTAGGTGCTCAAAAACATTAACTTTAGACCTCTTTTACTTCTTAACTCAAGTAAATTCATTGATAAGTTGAAAAATTTAAATGTAAAATGTACTAGAAAAGAATGTTATGTTAGTATAAAATTACCTACAGCATCAGGATTTTCAAGGTGGTCTCCCATCCAAGTACTAACCAGGCCCAACACTGCATAGCTTCCAAGGTCAGACGAGACTGGGCATGTCCAGTGTGGTTTGGCTGTAGGTGCTCAAAAGCTTTAAATTTAGACCTCTATTACTTCTTAACTCAAGTAAATTCATTGATAAGTTGAAAAAATTAAATGTAAAATGTAATAGAAAAGAATGTTATGTCAGTATAAAATTACCTACAGCACCTGGTATTCCCAGGTGGTCTCCCATCCAAGTACTAACCAGGCCCAACACTGCATAGCTTCCAAGATCAGATGAGATTGGGCATGTCCAGTGTGGTTTGGCTGTAAGTGCTCAAAAACTTTAACTTTAGACCTCTCTTACTTCTTAACTCAAGTAAATTCATTGATAAGTTTAAAAATGAAATGTAAAATGTAACAGAAAATAATGTTATGGCAGTATAAAATTACCTACAGCTCCTGGTATTCCCAGGTGGTCTCCCATCCAAGTACTAACCTAGCCCAACACTGCATAGCTTCCAAGATCAGACAAGCTTGGGCATGTCCAGTGTGGTTTGGCTGTAGGTGCTCAAAAACGTTAACTTTAGAACTCTTTTACTTCTTAACTCAAGTAAATTCATTGATAAGTTGAAAAAATTTAATGTAAAATGTAATAGAAAAGAATGTTATGGCTGTATAAAATTACCTACAGCACCTGGTATTGCCAGGTGGTCTCCCATCCAAGTACTAACCAGGCCCAACACTGCATAGTTTCCAAGATCAGACGAGATTGGGCATGTCCAGTGTGGTTTGGCTGTAGGTGCTCAAATACATTAACTTTAGGCCTCTTTTACTTCTTTACTCAAGTAAAATCATTGATAAGTTGAAAAAATTAAATGTAAAATGTAATAGAAAAGAATGTTATTGCTGCATAAAAATACCTACAGCACCTGGTATTCCCAGGTGGTCTCCCAACCTAGTACTAACCAGGCCCAACACTGCATAGCTTCCAAGATCAGACGAGATTGGGCATGTCCAGTGTGGTTTGGCTGTAGGTGCTCAAAAACATTAAATTTAGACTTCTATTACTTCTTAACTCATGTAAATTCATTGATAAGTTGAAAAAATGAAATGTAAAATGTAATAGAAAAGAATGTTTTGGCAGTATAAAATAACCTACAGCACCTGGTTTTCGCAGGTGGTCTCCCATCCAAGTACTAACCAGGCCCAACACTGCATAGCTTCCAAGATCAGACGAGATTGGGCATGTCCAGTGTGGTTTGACTGTAGGTGCTCAAAAACATTAACTTTAGCCCTCTTTTACTTCTTTACTCAAGTAAATTCAATGATAAGTTGAAAAATGAAATGTAAAATGTAATAGAAAAGAATTTATGGCAGTATAAAATTACCTACAGCTCCTGGTATTCCCAGGTGGTCTCCCATCCAAGTACTAACCAAGCCCAACACTGCACAGCTTCCAAGATCAGACAAGATTGGGCATGTCCAGTGTGGTTTGGCTGTAGGTGCTCAGAAACTTTAACTTTAGACCTCTATTACTTCTTAACTCAAGTAAATTCATTGATAAGTTGAAAAAATTAAATGTAAAATGTAATAGAAAAGAATGTAATGGCAGCATACAATTACCTACAGCACCTGGTATTCCCAGGTGGTCTCCCATCCAAGAACTAACCAGGCCCAACACTGCATAGCTTCCAAGATCAGACGAGATTGGACATGTCCAGTGTGGTTTTGCTGTAGGTGCTCAAAACCCTTAACTTTAGACCTCTTTTACTTCTTAACTCAAGTAAATTCATTGATAAGTTGAAAAAATTTAATGTAAAATGTAATAGAAATGAATGTTATGGCAGTATAAAATTACCTACAGCATCTGGTATTCCCAGGTGGTCTCCCATCCAAGTACTAACCAGGCCCAACACTGCAAAGCTTCCAAGATCAGACGAGATTGGGCATGTCCAGTGTGGTTTGGCTGTAGGTGCTCAAAAACTGTAACTTTAGACCTCTCTTACTTCTTAACTCAAGTAAATTCATTGATAAGTTTAAAAATGAAATGTAAAATGTAACAGAAAATAATGTTATGGCAGTATAAAATTACCTACAGCTCCTGGTATTCCCAGGTGGTCTCCCATCCAAGTACTAACCTAGCCCAACACTGCATAGCTTCCAAGATCAGACGAGCTTGGGCATGTCCAGTGTGGTTTGGCTGTAGGTGCTCAAAAACATTAACTTTAGAACTCTTTTACTTCTTAACTCAAGTAAATTCATTGATAAGTTGAAAAAATTTAATGTAAAATGTAATAGAAAAGAATGTTATGGCTGTATAAAATTACCTACAGCACCTGGTATTCCCAGGTGGTCTCTCATCCAAGTACTAACCAGGCCCAACACTGCATAGTTTTCAAGATCAGACGAGATTGGGCATGTCCAGTGTGGTTTGGCTGTAGGTGCTCAAATACATTAACTTTAGGCCTCTTTTACTTCTTTACTCAAGTAAAATCATTGATAAGTTGAAAAAATTAAATGTAAAATGTAATAGAAAAGAATGTTATGGCTGCATAAAAATACCTACAGCACCTGGTATTCCCAGGTGGTCTCCCAACCTAGTACTAACCAGGCCCAACACTGCATAGCTTCCAAGATCAGACGAGATTGGGCATGTCCAGTGTGGTTTGGCTGTAGGTGCTCAAAAACATTAAATTTAGACTTCTATTACTTCTTAACTCATGTAAATTCATTGATAAGTTGAAAAAATGAAATGTAAAATGTAATAGAAAAGAATGTTTTGGCAGTATAAAATAACCTACAGCACCTGGTTTTCCCAGGTGGTCTCCCATCCAAGTACTAACCAGGCCCAACACTGCACAGCTTCCAAGATCAGACGAGATTGGGCATGTCCAGTGTGGTTTGACTGTAGGTGCTCAAAAACTTTAACTTTAGCCCTCTTTTACTTCTTTACTCAAGTAAATTCAATGATAAGTTGAAAAATGAAATGTAAAATGTAATAGAAAAGAATTTATGGCAGTATAAAATTACCTACAGCTCCTGGTATTCCCAGGTGGTCTCCCATCCAAGTACTAACCATGCCCAACACTGCATAGCTTCCAAGATCAGACAAGATTGGGCATGTCCAGTGCGGTTTGGCTGTAGGTGCTCAGAAACTTTAACTTTAGACCTCTATTACTTCTTAACTCAAGTAAATTCATTGATAAGTTGAAAAAATTAAATGTAAAATGTAATAGAAAAGAATGTAATGGCAGCATACAATTACCTACAGCACCTGGTATTCCCAGGTGGTCTCCCATCCAAGAACTAACCAGGCCCAACACTGCATAGCTTCCAAGATCAGACGAGATTGGACATGTCCAGTGTGGTTTTGCTGTAGGTGCTCAAAACCCTTAACTTTAGACCTCTTTTACTTCTTAACTCAAGTAAATTCATTGATAAGTTGAAAAAATTTAATGTAAAATGTAATAGAAATGAATGTTATGGCAGTATAAAATTACCTACAGCATCTGGTATTCCCAGGTGGTCTCCCATCCAAGTACTAACCAGGCCCAACATTGTAAAGCTTCCAAGATCAGATGAGATTGGGCATGACCAGTGTGGTTTGGCTGTAGGTGCTCAAAAACTGTAACTTTAGACCTCTCTTACTTCTTAACTCAAGTAAATTCATTGATAAGTTTAAAAATGAAATGTAAAATGTAACAGAAAATAATGTTATGGCAGTATAAAATTACCTACAGCTCCTGGTATTCCCAGGTGGTCTCCCATCCAAGTACTAACCTAGCCCAACACTGCATAGCTTCCAAGATCAGACGAGCTTGGGCATGTCCAGTGTGGTTTGGCTGTAGGTGCTCCAAAACATTAACTTTAGAACTCTTTTACTTCTTAACTCAAGTAAATTCATTGATAAGTTGAAAAAATTTAATGTAAAATGTAATAGAAAATAATGTTATGGCTGTATAAAATTACCTACAGCACCTGGTATTCCCAGGTGGTCTCTCATCCAAGTACTAACCAGGCCCAACACTGCATAGTTTCCAAGATCAGACGAGATTGGGCATGTCCAGTGTGGTTTGGCTGTAGGTGCTCAAATACATTAACTTTAGGCCTCTTTTACTTCTTTACTAAAGTAAAATCACTGATAAGTTGAAAAAATGAAATGTAAAATGTAATAGAAAAGAATGTTTTGGCAGTATAAAATTAACTACAGCACCTGGTATTCCCAGGTGGTCTCCCATCCAAGTACTAACCAGGCCCAACACTGCATAGCTTCCAAGATCAGACGAGATTGGGCATGTCCAGTGTGGTTTGGCTGTAGGTGCTCAAAAGCATTAAATTTAGACCTCTATTACTTCTTAACTCAAGTAAATTCATTGATAAGTTGAAAAAATTAAATGTAAAATGTAATAGAAAAGAATGTTATGGCTGTATAAAATTACCTACAGCACCTGGTATTCCCAGGTGGTCTCCCATCCAAGTACTACCCAGGCCCAACACTGCATAGCTTCCAAGATCAGATGAGATTGCGCATGTCCAGTGTGGTTTGACTGTAGGTGCTCAAAAACATTAACTTTAGACCTCTTTTACTTCTTAACTCAAGTAAATTCATTGATAAGTTGAAAAAATTAAATGTAAAATTTAATAGAAAAGAATGTTATGGCAGTATAAAATTACCTACAGCACCTGGTATTCCCAGGTGGTCTCCCATCCAAATACTAACCAGGCCCAACACTGCATAGCTTCCAAGATCAGATGAGATTGGGCATGTCCAGTGTGGTTTGGCTTTAGGTGCTCAAAAACATTAACTTTAGACCTCTTTTACTTCTTAACTCAAGTAAATTCATTGATAAGTTGAAAAAATTAAATGTAAAATGTAATAGAAAAGAATGTTATGTTAGTATAAAATGACCAACAGCATCAGGATTTCCCAGGTGGTCTCCCATCCAAGTACTAACCAGGCCCAACACTGCATAGCTTCCAAGGTCAGACGAGATTGGGCATGTCCAGTGTGGTTTGGCTGTAGGTGCTCAAAAGGTTTAAATTTAGACCTCTATTACTTCTTAACTCAAGTAAATTCATTGATAAGTTGAAAAAATTAAATGGAAAATGTAATAGAAAAGAATGTTATGGCTGTATAAAATTACCTACAGCACCTGGTATTCCCAGGTGGTCTCCCATCCAAGTACTAACCAGGCCCAACACTGCATAGCTTGCAAGATCAGATGAGATTGGGCATGTCCAGTGTGGTTTGACTGTAGGTGCTCAAAAACATTAACTTTAGACATCTTTTACTTCTTAACTCAAGTAAATTCATTGATAAGTTGAAAAAATTAACTGTAAAATTTAATAGAAAAGAATGTTATGGCAGTATAAAATGACCTACAGCACCTGGTATTCCCAGGTGGTCTCCCATTCAAATACTAACCAGGCCCAACACTGCATAGCTTCCAAGATCAGACGAGATTGGCCAGGTCCAGTGCGGTTTGGCTGTAGGCGCTCAAAAACATTAACTTTAGACCTCTTTTACTTCTTAACTCAAGTAAATTCATTGATAAGTTGAAAAAATTAAATGTAAAATGTAATAGAAAAGAATGTTTTGGCTGTATAAAATTACCTACAGCACCTGGTATTCCCAGGTGGTTTCCCATCCAAGTACAAACCAGGCCCAACACTGCATAGGTTCCAAGATCAGACGAGATTGGGCATGTCCAGTGTGGTTTGGCTGTAGGTGCTCAAAAGCATTAAATTTAGACCTCTATTACTTCTTAACTCAAGTAAATTCATTGATAAGTTGAAAAAATTAAATGTAAAATGTAATAGAAAAGAATGTTATGGCTGTATAAAATTACCTACAGCACCTGGTATTCCCAGGTGGTCTCCCATCTAAGTACTACCCAGGCCCAACACTGCATAGCTTCCAAGATAAGATGAGATTGCACATGTCCAGTGTGGTTTGACTGTAGGTGCTCAAAAACATTAACTTTAGACCTCTTTTACTTCTTAACTCAAGTAAATTCATTGATAAGTTGAAAAAATTAAATGTAAAATTTAATAGAAAAGAATGTTATGGCAGTATAAAGTTACCTACAGCACCTGGTATTCCCAGGTGGTCTCCCATTCAAATACTAACCAGGCCCAACACTGCATAGCTTCCAAGATCAGACGAGATTGGGCATGTCCAGTGTGGTTTGGCTGTAGGTACTCAAAAACATTAACTTTAGACCTCTTTTACTTCTTAACTCAAGTAAATTCATTGATAAGTTGAAAAAATTAAATGTAAAATGTAATAGAAAAGAATGTTATGTTAGTATAAAATGACCTACAGCATCAGGATTTCCCAGGTGGTCTCCCATCCAAGTACTAACCAGGCCCAACACTGCATAGCTTCCAAGGTCAGACGAGATTGGGCATGTCCAGTGTGGTTTGGCTGTAGGTGCTCAAAAGGTTTAAATTTAGACCTCTATTACTTCTTAACTCAAGTAAATTCATTGATAAGTTGAAAAAATTAAATGGAAAATGTAATAGAAAAGAATGTTATGGCTGTATAAAATTACCTACAGCACCTGGTATTCCCAGGTGGTCTCCCATCCAAGTACTAACCAGGCCCAACACTGCATAGCTTGCAAGATCAGATGAGATTGGGCATGTCCAGTGTGGTTTGACTGTAGGTGCTCAAAAACATTAACTTTAGACATCTTTTACTTCTTAACTCAAGTAAATTCATTGATAAGTTGAAAAAATTAACTGTAAAATTTAATAGAAAAGAATGTTATGGCAGTATAAAATGACCTACAGCACCTGGTATTCCCAGGTGGTCTCCCATTCAAATACTAACCAGGCCCAACACTGCATAGCTTCCAAGATCAGACGAGATTGGCCATGTCCAGTGCGGTTTGGCTGTAGGCACTCAAAAACATTAACTTTAGACCTCTTTTACTTCTTAACTCAAGTAAATTCATTGATAAGTTGAAAAAATTAAATGTAAAATGTAATAGAAAAGAATGTTTTGGCTGTATAAAATTACCTACAGCACCTGGTATTCCCAGGTGGTTTCCCATCCAAGTACAAACCAGGCCCAACACTGCATAGGTTCCAAGATCAGTCGAGATTGGGCATGTCCAGTGTGGTTTGGCTGTAGGTGCTCAAAAGCATTAAATTTAGACCTCTATTACTTCTTAACTCAAGTAAATTCATTGATAAGTTGAAAAAATTAAATGTAAAATGTAATAGAAAAGAATGTTATGGCTGTATAAAATTACCTACAGCACCTGGTATTCCCAGGTGGTCTCCCATCTAAGTACTACCCAGGCCCAACACTGCATAGCTTCCAAGATAAGATGAGATTGCACATGTCCAGTGTGGTTTGACTGTAGGTGCTCAAAAACATTAACTTTAGACCTCTTTTACTTCTTAACTCAAGTAAATTCATTGATAAGTTGAAAAAATTAAATGTAAAATTTAATAGAAAAGAATGTTATGGCAGTATAAAGTTACCTACAGCACCTGGTATTCCCAGGTGGTCTCCCATTCAAATACTAACCAGGCCCAACACTGCATAGCTTCCAAGATCAGACGAGATTGGGCATGTCCAGTGTGGTTTGGCTGTAGGTACTCAAAAACATTAACTTTAGACCTCTTTTACTTCTTAACTCAAGTAAATTCATTGATAAGTTGAAAAAATTAAATGTAAAATGTAATAGAAAAGAATGTTATGTTAGTATAAAATGACCTACAGCATCAGGATTTCCCAGGTGGTCTCCCATCCAAGTACTAACCAGGCCCAACACTGCACAGCTTCCAAGGTCAGTCGAGATTGGGCATGTCCAGTGTGGTTTGGCTGTAGGTGCTCAAACGCTTTAAATTTAGACCTCTATTACTTCTTAACTCAAGTAAATTCATTGATAAGTTGAAAAAATTAAATGGAAAATGTAATAGAAAAGAATGTTATGGCTGTATAAAATTACCTACAGCACCTGGTATTCCCAGGTGGTCTCCCATCCAAGTACTAACCAGGCCCAACACTGCATAGCTTCCAAGATCAGATGAGATTGGGCATGTCCAGTGTGGTTTGACTGTAGGTGCTCAAAAACATTAACTTTAGACCTCTTTTACTTCTTAACTCAAGTAAATTCATTGATAAGTTGAAAAAATTAACTGTAAAATTTAATAGAAAAGAATGTTATGGCAGTATAAAATTACCTACAGCACCTGGTATTCCCAGGTGGTCTCCCATTCAAATACTAACCAGGCCCAACACTGCATAGCTTCCAAGATCAGACGAGATTGGCCATGTCCAGTGCGGTTTGGCTGTAGGTGCTCAAAAACATTAACTTTAGACATCTTTTACTTCTTAACTCAAGTAAATTCATTGATAAGTTGAAAAAATTAAATGTAAAATGTAATAGAAAAGAATGTTATGTTAGTATAAAATTACCTACAGCATCAGGTATTCCCAGGTGGTCTCCCATCCAAGTACTAACCAGGCCCAACACTGCATAGCTTCCAAGATCAGACAAGATTGGGCATGTCCAGTGTGGTTTGGCTGTAGGTGCTCAAAACCCTTAACTTTAGACCTCTTTTACTTCTTAACTCAAGTAAATTCAATGATAATTTGAAAAATGAAATGTAAAATGTAATAGAAAAGAATGTTATGGCAGTATAAAATTACCTACAGCTCCTGGTATTCCCAGGTGGTCTCCCATCCAAGTACTAACCAAGCCCAACACTGCATAGCTTCCAAGATCAGATGAGATTGGGCATGTCCAGTGTGGTTTGGCTGTAGGTGCTCAGAAACTTTAACTTTAGACCTCTATTACTTCTTAACTCAAGTAAATTCATTGATAAGTTGAAAAAATTAAATGTAAAATGTAATAGAAAAGAATGTAATGGCAGCATAAAATTACCTACAACACCTGGTATTCCCAGGTGGTAGCCCATCCAAGAACTGACCAGGCCCAACACTGCATAGCTTCCAAGATCAGACGAGATTGGACATGTTCAGTGTGGTTTTGCTGTAGGTGCTCAAGACCCTTAACTTTAGACCTCTTTTACTTCTTAACTCAAGTAAATTCATTGATAAGTTGAAAAAATTAAATGTAAAATGTAAAAGAAATGAATGTTATGGCAGTATAAAATTACCTACAGCATCTGGTATTCCCAGGTGGTCTCCCATCCAAGTACTAACCAGGCCCAACACTGCATAGCTTCCAAGATCAGACGAGATTGGGCATGTCCAGTGTGGTTTGGCTGTAGGTGCTCAAAAACTGTAACTTTAGACCTCTTTTACTTCTTAACTCAAGTAAAATCATTGATAAGTTTAAAAATGAAATGTAAAATGTAACAGAAAAGAATGTTATGGCAGTATAAAATTACCTACAGCTCCTGGTATTCCCAGGTGGTCTCCCATCCAAGTACTAACCTGGCCCAACACTGCATAGCTTCCAAGATCAGACAAGGTTGGGCATGTCCAGTGTGGTTTGGCTGTAGGTGCTCAAAAACATTAACTTTAGAACTCTTTTACTTCTTAACTCAAGTAAATTCATTGATAAGTTGAAAAAATTTAATGTAAAATGTAATAGAAAAGAATGTTATGGCTGTATAAAATTACCTACAGCACCTGGTATTCCCAGGTGGTTTCCCATCCAAGTACAAACCAGGCCCAACACTGCATAGCTTCCAAGATCAGACGAGATTGGGCATGTCCAGTGTGGTTTGGCTGTAGGTGCTCAAAAGCATTAAATTTAGACCTCTATTACTTCTTAACTCAAGTAAATTCATTGATAAGTTGAAAAAATTAAATGTAAAATGTAATAGAAAAGAATGTTATGGCTGTATAAAATTACCTACAGCACCTGGTATTCCCAGGTGGTCTCCCATCCAAGTACTACCCAGGCCCAACACTGCATAGCTTCCAAGATCAGATGAGATTGCGCATGTCCAGTGTGGTTTGACTGTAGGTGCTCAAAAACATTAACTTTAGACCTCTTTTACTTCTTAACTCAAGTAAATTCATTGATAAGTTGAAAAAATTAAATGTAAAATTTAATAGAAAAGAATGTTATGGCAGTATAAAATTACCTACAGCACCTGGTATTCCCAGGTGGTCTCCCATCCAAATACTAACCAGGCCCAACACTGCATAGCTTCCAAGATCAGATGAGATTGGGCATGTCCAGTGTGGTTTGGCTGTAGGTGCTCAAAAACATTAACTTTAGACCTCTTTTACTTCTTAACTCAAGTAAATTCATTGATAAGTTGAAAAAATTAAATGTAAAATGTAATAGAAAAGAATGTTATGTTAGTATAAAATGACAAACAGCATCAGGATTTCCCAGGTGGTCTCCCATCCAAGTACTAACCAGGCCCAACACTGCATAGCTTCCAAGGTCAGACGAGATTGGGCATGTCCAGTGTGGTTTGGCTGTAGGTGCTCAAAAGCTTTAAATTTAGACCTCTATTACTTCTTAACTCAAGTAAATTCATTGATAAGTTGAAAAAATTAAATGGAAAATGTAATAGAAAAGAATGTTATGGCTGTATAAAATTACCTACAGCACCTGGTATTCCCAGGTGGTCTCCCATCCAAGTACTAACCAGGCCCAACACTGCATAGCTTGCAAGATCAGATGAGATTGGGCATGTCCAGTGTGGTTTGACTGTAGGTGCTCAAAAACATTAACTTTAGACATCTTTTACTTCTTAACTCAAGTAAATTCATTGATAAGTTGAAAAAATTAACTGTAAAATTTAATAGAAAAGAATGTTATGGCAGTATAAAATGACCTACAGCACCTGGTATTCCCAGGTGGTCTCCCATTCAAATACTAACCAGGCCCAACACTGCATAGCTTCCAAGATCAGACGAGATTGGCCATGTCCAGTGCGGTTTGGCTGTAGGCACTCAAAAACATTAACTTTAGACCTCTTTTACTTCTTAACTCAAGTAAATTCATTGATAAGTTGAAAAAATTAAATGTAAAATGTAATAGAAAAGAATGTTTTGGCTGTATAAAATTACCTACAGCACCTGGTATTCCCAGGTGGTTTCCCATCCAAGTACAAACCAGGCCCAACACTGCATAGGTTCCAAGATCAGACGAGATTGGGCATGTCCAGTGTGGTTTGGCTGTAGGTGCTCAAAAGCATTAAATTTAGACCTCTATTACTTCTTAACTCAAGTAAATTCATTGATAAGTTGAAAAAATTAAATGTAAAATGTAATAGAAAAGAATGTTATGGCTGTATAAAATTACCTACAGCACCTGGTATTCCCAGGTGGTCTTCCATCTAAGTACTACCCAGGCCCAACACTGCATAGCTTCCAAGATAAGATGAGATTGCACATGTCCAGTGTGGTTTGACTGTAGGTGCTCAAAAACATTAACTTTAGACCTCTTTTACTTCTTAACTCAAGTAAATTCATTGATAAGTTGAAAAAATTAAATGTAAAATTTAGTAGAAAAGAATGTTATGGCAGTATAAAGTTACCTACAGCACCTGGTATTCCCAGGTGGTCTCCCATTCAAATACTAACCAGGCCCAACACTGCATAGCTTCCAAGATCAGACGAGATTGGGCATGTCCAGTGTGGTTTGGCTGTAGGTACTCAAATACATTAACTTTAGGCCTCTTTTACTTCTTAACTCAAGTAAATTCATTGATAAGTTGAAAAAATTAAATGTAAAATGTAATAGAAAAGAATGTTATGTTAGTATAAAATGACCTACAGCATCAGGAATTCCCAGGTGGTCTCCCATCCAAGTACTAACCAGGCCCAACACTGCACAGCTTCCAAGGTCAGTCGAGATTGGGCATGTCCAGTGTGGTTTGGCTGTAGGTGCTCAAAAGCTTTAAATTTAGACCTCTATTACTTCTTAACTCAAGTAAATTCATTGATAAGTTGAAAAAATTAAATGGAAAATGTAATAGAAAAGAATGTTATGTTAGTATAAAATTACCTACAGCATCAGGTATTCCCAGGTGGTCTCCCATCCAAGTACTAACCAGGCCCAACACTGCATAGCTTCCAAGATCAGACAAGATTGGGCATGTCCAGTGTGGTTTGGCTGTAGGTGCTCAAAACCCTTAACTTTAGACCTCTTTTACTTCTTAACTCAAGTAAATTCAATGATAATTTGAAAAATGAAATGTAAAATGTAATAGAAAACAATGTTATGGCAGTATAAAATTACCTACAGCTCCTGGTATTCCCAGGTGGTCTCCCATCCAAGTACTAACCAATCCCAACACTGCATAGCTTCCAAGATCAGATGAGATTGGGCATGTCCAGTGTGGTTTGGCTGTAGGTGCTCAGAAACTTTAACTTTAGACCTCTATTACTTCTTAACTCAAGTAAATTCATTGATAAGTTGAAAAAATTAAATGTAAAATGTAATAGAAAAGAATGTAATGGCAGCATAAAATTACCTACAGCACCTGGTATTCCCAGGTGGTCTCCCATCCAAGAACTAACCAGGCCCAACACTGCATAGCTTCCAAGATCAGACGAGATTGGACATGTTCAGTGTGGTTTTGCTGTAGGTGCTCAAGACCCTTAACTTTAGACCTCTTTTACTTCTTAACTCAAGTAAATTCATTGATAAGTTGAAAAAATTAAATGTAAAATGTAATAGAAATGAATGTTATGGCAGTATAAAATTACCCACAGCATCTGGTATTCCCAGGTGGTCTCCCATCCAAGTACTAACCAGGCCCAACACTGCATAGCTTCCAAGATCAGACGAGATTGGGCATGTCCAGTGTGGTTTGGCTGTAGGTGCTCAAAAACTGTAACTTTAGACCTCTTTTACTTCTTAACTCAAGTAAAATCATTGATAAGTTGAAAAAATTTAATGTAAAATGTAATAGAAAAGAATGTTATGGCTGTATAAAATTACCTACAGCACCTGGTATTCCCAGGTGGTTTCCCATCCAAGTACAAACCAGGCCCAACACTGCATAGCTTCCAAGATCAGACGAGATTGGTCATGTCCAGTGTGGTTTGGCTGTAGGTGCTCAAAAGCATTAAATTTAGACCTCTATTACTTCTTAACTCAAGTAAATTCATTGATAAGTTGAAAAAATTAAATGTAAAATGTAATAGAAAAGAATGTTATGTCAGTATAAAATTACCTACAGCACCTAGTATTCCCAGGTGGTCTCCCATCCAAGTACTAACCAGGACCAACACTGCATAGCTTCCAAGATCAGATGAGATTGGGCATGTCCAGTGTGGTTTGACTGTAGGTGCTCAAAAACATTAACTTTAGACCTCTTTTACTTCTTAACTCAAGTAAATTCATTGATAAGTTGAAAAAATTAAATGTAAAATTTAATAGAAAAGAATGTTATGGCAGTATAAAATTACCTACAGCACCTGGTATTCCCAGGTGGTCTCCCATTCAAATACTAACCAGGCCCAACACTGCATTGCTTCCAAGATTAGACTAGATTGGGCATATCCAGTGTGGTTTGGCTGTAGGCGCTCTAAAACATTAACTTTAGAACTCTTTTACTTCTTAACTCAAGTAAATTCATTGATAAGTTGAAAAAATTTAATGTAAAATGTAATAGAAAAGAATGTTATGGCTGTATAAAATTACCTACAGCACCTGGTATTCCCAGGTGGTCTCCCAACCTAGTACTAACCAGGCCCAACACTGCATAGCTTCCAAGATCAGACGAGATTGGGCATGTCCAGTGTGGTTTGGCTGTAGGTGCTCAAAAACATTAAATTTAGACTTCGATTACTTCTTAACTCATGTAAATTCATTGATAAGTTGAAAAAATGAAATGTAAAATGTAATAGAAAAGAATGTTTTGGCAGTATAAAATTACCTACAGCACCTGGTTTTCCCAGGTGGTCTCCCATCCAAGTACTAACCAGGCCCAACACTGCATAGCTTCCAAGATAAGAAAAGATTGGGCATGTCCAGTGTGGTTTGACTGTAGGTGCTCAAAAACATTAACTTTAGCCCTCTTTTACTTCTTAACTCAAGTAAATTCATTGATAAGTTGAAAAAATTAAATGTAAAATTTAATAGAAAAGAATGTTATGGCAGTATAAAATTACCTACAGCACCTGGTATCCCCAGGTGGTCTCCCATTCAAATACTAACAAGGCCCAACACTGCATAGCTTCCAAGATCAGATGAGATTGGGCATGTCCAGTGTGGTTTGGCTGTAGGCGCTCAAAAACATTAACTTTAGACCTCTTTTACTTCTTAACTCAAGTATATTCATTGATAAGTTGAAAAAATTAAATGTAAAATGTAATAGAAAAGAATGTTATGTTAGTATAAAATTACCTACAGCATCAGGTATTCCCAGGTGGTCTCCCATCCAAGTACTAACCAGGCCCAACACTGCATAGCTTCCAAGATCAGACAAGATTGGGTATGTCCAGTGTGGTTTGGCTGTAGGTGCTCAAAAGCTTTAAATATAGACCTCTTTTACTTCTTAACTCAAGTAAATTCATTGCTAAGTTCAAAAATGAAATGTAAAATGTAACAGAAAAGAATGTTATGGCAGTATAAAATTACCTACAGCTCCTGGTATTCCCAGGTGGTCTCCCATCCAAGTACTAACCTGGCCGAACACTGCATAGCTTCCAAGATCAGACGAGATTGGGCATGTCCAGTGTGGTTTGGCTGTAGGTGCTCAAAAACTTTAACTTTAGACCTCTTTTACTTCTTAACTCAAGTAAATTCATTGATAAGTTTAAAAATGAAATGTAAAATGTAACAGAAAAGAATGTTATGGCAGTATAAAATTACCTACAGCTCCTGGTATTCCCAGGTGGTCTCCCATCCAAGTACTAACCTGGCCCAACACTGCATAGCTTCCAAGATCAGACGAGCTTGGGCATGTCCAGTGTGGTTTGGCTGTAGGTGCTCAAAAACATTAACTTTAGAACTCTTTTACTTCTTAACTCAAGTAAATTCATTGATAAGTTGATAAAATTTTATGTAAAATGTAATAGAAAAGAATGTTATGGCAGTATAAAATTACCTACAGCACCTGGTATTCCCAGGTGGTCTCCCATCCAAGTACTAACCAGGCCCAACACTGCATAGTTTCCAAGATCAGACGAGATTGGGCATGTCCAGTGTGGTTTGGCTGTAGGTGCTCAAATACATTAACTTTAGACCTCTTTTACTTCTTTACTCAAGTAAATTCATTGTTAAGTTGAAAAAATTAAATGTAAAATGTAATAGAAAAGAATGTTATGGCTGCATAAAAATACCTACAGCACCTGGTATTCCCAGGTGGTCTCCCCACCTAGTACTAACCAGGCCCAACACTGCATAGCTTCCAAGATCAGACGAGATTGGGCATGTCCAGTGTGGTTTAGCTGTAGGTGCTCAAAAACATTAAATTTAGACTTCTATTACTTCTTAACTCATGTAAATTCATTGATAAGTTGAAAAAATGAAATGTAAAATGTAATAGAAAAGAATGTTTTGGCAGTATAAAATTACCTACAGCTCCTGGTATTCCCAGGTGGTCTCCCATCCATGTACTAACCAGGCCCAACACTGCATAGCTTCCAAGATCAGACGAGATTGGGCATGTCCAGTGTGGTTTGACTGTAGGTGCTCAAAAACATTAACTTTAGCCCTCTTTTACTTCTTAACTCAAGTAAATTCATTGATAAGTTGAAAAAATTAAATGTAAAATGTAATAGAAAAGAATGTTTTGGCTGTATAAAATTACCTACATCACCTGGTATTCCCAGGTGGTCTCCCATCCAAGTACAAACCAGGCCCAACACTGCATAGCTTCCAAGATCAGACGAGATTGGACATGTCCAGCGTGGTTTGGCTGTAGGTGCTCAAAAGCATTAAATTTAGACCTCTATTACTTCTTAACTCAAGTAAATTCATTGATAAGTTGAAAAAATTAAATGTAAAATGTAATAGAAAAGAATGTTATGGCTGTATAAAATTACCTACAGCACCTGGTATTCCCAGGTGGTCTCCCATCCAAGTACTAACCAGGCCAAACACTGCATAGTTTCCAAGATCAGATGAGATTGGGCATGTCCAGTGTGGTTTGGCTGTAGGTGCTCAAATACATTAACTTTAGACCTCTTTTACTTCTTTACTCAAGTAAATTCATTGATAAGTTGAAAAAATTAAATGTAAAATGTAATAGAAAAGAATGTTATGGCTGCATAAAAATACCTACAGCACCTGGTATTCCCAGGGGGTCTCCCAACCTAGTACTAACCAGGCTCAACACTGCATAGCTTCCAAGATCAGACGAGATTGGGCATGTCCAGTGTGGTTTGGCTGTAGGTGCTCAAAAACATTAAATTTAGACTTCTATTACTTCTTAACTCAAGTAAATTCATTGATAAGTTGAAAAAATGAAATGTAAAATGTAATAGAAAAGAATGTTTTGGCTGTATAAAATTACCTACAGCACCTGGTATTCCCAGGTGGTTTCCCATCCAAGTACAAACCAGGCCCAACACTGCATAGCTTCCAAGATCATACGAGATTGGGCATGTCCAGTGTGGTTTGGCTGTAGGTGCTCAAAAGCATTAAATTTAGACCTCTATTACTTCTTAACTCAAGTAAATTCATTGATAAGTTGAAAAAATTATATGTAAAATGTAATAGAAAAGAATGTTATGGCTGTATAAAATTACCTACAGCACCTGGTATTCCCAGGTGGTCTCCCATCCAAGTACTAACCAGGCCCAACACTGCATAGCTTCCAAGATCAGATGAGATTGGGCATGTCCAGTGTGGTTTGACTGCAGGTGCTCAAAAACATTAACTTTAGACCTCTTTTACTTCTTAACTCAAGTAAATTCATTGATAAGTTGAAAAAATTAAATGTAAAATTTAATAGAAAAGAATGTTATGGCTGTATAAATTTACCTACAGCACATGGTATTCCCAGGTGGTTTCCCATCCAAGTACTAACCAGGCCCAACACTGCATAGCTTCCAAGATCAGATGAGATTGGGCATGTCCAGTGTGGTTTGACTGTAGGTGCTCAAAAACATTAACTTTAGACCTCTTTTACTTCTTAACTCAAGTAAATTCATTGATAAGCTGAAAAAATTAACTGTAAAATTTAATAGAAAAGAATGTTATGGCAGTATAAAATTACCTACAGCACCTGGTCTTCCCAGGTGGTCTCCCATTC
>JAUIMM010000965.1:6267500-6270000 GCA_031769625.1 Taudactylus pleione | reverse complement strand
GTTTGGCTGTAGGTGCTCAAAACCCTTAACTTTAGACCTCTTTTACTTCTTAACTCAAGTAAATTCAATGATAAGTTGAAAAATGAAATGTAAAATGTAATAGAAAAGAATGTTATGGCAGTATAAAATTACCTACAGCTCCTGGTATTCCCAGGTGGTCTCCCATCCAAGTACTAACCAAGCCCAACACTGCATAGCTTCCAAGATCAGACGAGATTGGGCATGTCCAGTGTGGTTTGGCTGTAGGTGCTCAGAACCTTTAACTTTAGACATCTATTACTTCTTAACTCAAGTAAATTCATTGATAAGTTGAAAAAATTAAATGTAAAATGTAATAGAAATGAATGTTATGGCAGTATAAAATTACCTACAGCATCTGGTATTCCCAGGTGGTCTCCCATCCAAGTTCTAACCAGGCCCAACACTGCATAGCTACCAAGATCAGACGAGATTGGGCATGTCCAGTGTGGTTTGGCTTTAGGTGCTCAAAAACTTTAACTTTAGACCTCTTTTACTTCTTAACTCAAGTAAATTCATTGATAAGTTTAAAAATGAAATGTAAAATGTAACAGAAAATAATGTTATGGCAGTATAAAATTACCTACAGCTCCTGGTATTCCCAGGTGGTCTCCCATCCAAGTACTAACCTGGCCCAACACTGCATAGCTTCCAAGATCAGACGAGCTTGGGCATGTCCAGTGTGGTTTGGCTGTAAGTGCTCAAAAACATTAACTTTAGAACTCTTTTACTTCTTAACTCAAGTAAATTCATTGATAAGTTGAAAAAATTTAATGTAAAATGTAATAGAAAAGAATGTTATGGCTGTATAAAATTACCTACAGCACCTGGTATTCCCAGGTGGTCTCCCAACCTAGTACTAACCAGGCCCAACACTGCATAGCTTCCAAGATCAGACGAGATTGGGCATGTCCAGTGTGGTTTGGCTGTAGGTGCTCAAAAACATTAAATTTAGACTTCGATTACTTCTTAACTCATGTAAATTCATTGATAAGTTGAAAAAATGAAATGTAAAATGTAATAGAAAAGAATGTTTTGGCAGTATAAAATTACCTACAGCACCTGGTTTTCCCAGGTGGTCTCCCATCCAAGTACTAACCAGGCCCAACACTGCATAGCTTCCAAGATCAGAAAAGATTGGGCATGTCCAGTGTGGTTTGACTGTAGGTGCTCAAAAACATTAACTTTAGCCCTCTTTTACTTCTTAACTCAAGTAAATTCATTGATAAGTTGAAAAAATTAAATGTAAAATGTAATAGAAAAGAATGTTTTGGCTGTATAAAATTACCTACAGCACCTGGTATTCCCAGGTGGTTTCCCATCCAAGTACAAACCAGGCCCAACAATGCATAGCTTCCAAGATCAGACGAGATTGGGCATGTCCAGTGTGGTTTGGCTGTAGGTGCTCAAAAGTTTTAATTTAGACCTCTATTACTTCTTAACTCAAGTAAATTCATTGATAAGTTGAAAAAATTAAATGTAAAATGTAATAGAAAAGAATGTTATGGCTGTATAAAATTACCTACAGCACCTGGTATTCCCAGGTGGTCTCCCATCCAAGTACTAACCAGGCCCAACACTGCATAGCTTCCAAGATAAGATGAGATTGGGCATGTCCAGTGTGGTTTGACTGTAGGTGCTCAAAAATATTAACTTTAGACCTCTTTTACTTCTTAACTCAAGTAAATTCATTGATAAGTTGAAAAAATTAAATGTAAAATTTAATAGAAAAGAATGTTATGGCAGTATAAAATTACCTACAGCACCTGGTATCCCCAGGTGGTCTCCCATTCAAATACTAACCAGGCCCAACACTGCATAGCTTCCAAGATCAGACGAGATTGGGCATGTCCAGTGTGGTTTGGCTGTAGGCGCTCAAAAACATTAACTTTAGACCTCTTTTACTTCTTAACTCAAGTATATTCATTGATAAGTTGAAAAAATTAAATGTAAAATGTAATAGAAAAGAATGTTATGTTAGTATAAAATTACCTACAGCATCAGGTATTCCCAGGTGGTCTCCCATCCAAGTACTAACCAGGCCCAACACTGCATAGCTTCCAAGATCAGACAAGATTGGGTATGTCCAGTGTGGTTTGGCTGTAGGTGCTCAAAAGCTTTAAATATAGACCTCTTTTACTTCTTAACTCAAGTAAATTCATTGCTAAGTTTAAAAATGAAATGTAAAATGTAACAGAAAAGAATGTTATGGCAGTATAAAATTACCTACAGCTCCTGGTATTCCCAGGTGGTCTCCCATCCAAGTACTAACCAGGCCCAACACTGCATAGTTTCCAAGATCAGACGAGATTGGGCATGTCCAGTGTGGTTTGGCTGTAGGTGCTCAAATACATTAACTTTAGACCTCTTTTACTTCTTTACTCAAGTAAATTCATTGATAAGTTGAAAAAATTAAATGTAAAATGTAATAGAAAAGAATGTTATGGCTGCATAAAAATACCTACAGCACCTGGTATTCCCA
>JAUIMM010000965.1:6157500-6262500 GCA_031769625.1 Taudactylus pleione | reverse complement strand
ATGTCCAGTGTGGTTTGGCTGTAGGTGCTCAAAAACATTAACTTTAGAACTCTTTTACTTCTTAACTCAAGTAAATTCATTGATAAGTTGAAATAATTTAATGTAAAATGTAATAGAAAAGAATGTTATGGCTGTATAAAATTACCTACAGCACCTGGTATTCCCAGGTGGTCTCCATTCCAAGTACTAACCAGGCCCAACACTGCATAGTTTCCAAGATCAGACGAGATTGGGCATGTCCAGTGTGGTTTGGCTGTAGGTGCTCAAATACATTAACTTTCGGCCTCTTTTACTTCTTTACTCAAGTAAATTCATTGATAAGTTGAAAAAATTAAATGTAAAATGTAATAGAAAAGAATGTTATGGCTGCATAAAAATACCTACAGCACCTGGTATTCCCAGGTGGTCTCCCAACCTAGTACTAACCAAGCCCAACACTGCATAGCTTCCAAGATCAGACAAGATTGGGCACATCCAGTGTGGTTTGGCTGTAGGTGCCCAAAAACATTAAATTTAGACTTCTATTACTTCTTAACTCATGTAAATTCATTGATAAGTTGAAAAAATGAAATGTAAAATGTAATAGAAAAGAATGTTTTGGCAGTATAAAATTACCTACAGCACCTGGTTTTCCCAGGTGGTCTCCCATCCAAGTACTAACCAGGCCCAACACTGCATAGCTTCCAAGATCAGACGAGATTGGGCATGTCCAGTGTGGTTTGGCTGTAGGTGCTCAAAAGCATTAAATTTAGACCTCTATTACTTCTTAACTCAAGTAAATTCATTGATAAGTTGAAAAAATTAAATGTAAAATGTAATAGAAAAGAATGTTATGGCTGTATAAAATTACCTACAGCACCTGGTATTCCCAGGTGGTCTCCCATCCAACTACTAACCAGGCCCAACACTGCATAGTTTCCAAGATCAGATGAGATTGGGCATGTCCAGTGTGGTATGGCTGTAGGTGCTCAAATACATTAACTTTAGACCTCTTTTACTCCTTTACTCAAGTAAATTCATTGATAAGTTGAAAAAATTAAATGTAAAATGTAATAGAAAAGAATGTTATGGCTGCATAAAAATACCAACAGCACCTGGTATTCCCAGGTGGTCTCCCAACCAAGTACTAACCAGGCCCAACACTGCATAGCTTCCAAGATCAGACTAGATTGGGCATGTCCAGTGTGATTTGGCTGTAGGTGCTCAAAAAACTTAACTTTAGACCTCTATTACTTCTTAACTCAAGTAAATTCATTGATAAGTTGAAAAAATTAAATGTAAAATGTAATAGAAAAGAATGTTATGGCAGTATAAAATTCCCTACAGCACCTGGTATTCCCAGGTGGTCTCCCATCCACGTAATAACCATGCCCAACACTGCACAGCTTCCAAGATCACTGGACATTGGCCATGTCCAGTGTGGTTTTGCTGTAGGTGCCCAAAAACATTTACTTTAGACCTCTTTTACTTCTTAACTCAAGTAAATTCATTGATAAGTTGAAAAAATTAAATGTAAAATTTAATAGAAAAGAATGTTATGGCTGTATAAATTTACCTACAGCACATGGTATTCCCAGGTGGTTTCCCATCCAAGTACTAACCATGCCCAACACTGCATAGCTTCCAAGATCAGATGAGATTGGGCATGTCCAGTGTGGTTTGACTGTAGGTGCTCAAAAACATTAACTTTAGACCTCTTTTACTTCTTAACTCAAGTAAATTCATTGATAAGCTGAAAAAATTAACTGTAAAATTTAATAGAAAAGAATGTTATGGCAGTATAAAATTACCTACAGCACCTGGTCTTCCCAGGTGGTCTCCCATTCAAATACTAACCAGGCCCAACACTGCATAGCTTCCAAGATCAGACGAGATTGGGCATGCCCAGTGCGGTTTGGCTTTAGGCGCTCAAAAACATTAACTTTAGACCTCTTTTACTTCTTAACTCAAGTAAATTCATTGATAAGTTGAAAAAATTAAATGTAAAATGTAATAGAAAATAATGTTATGTTAGTATAAAATTACCTACAGCATCAGGTATTCTCAGGTGGTCTCCCATCCAAGTACTAACCAGGCCCAACACTGCATAGCTTCCAAGATCAGATGAGATTGGGCATGTCCAGTGTGGTTTGG
This sequence comes from Taudactylus pleione, assembly GCA_031769625.1. Lineage (NCBI taxonomy): Eukaryota > Metazoa > Chordata > Amphibia > Anura > Myobatrachidae > Taudactylus > Taudactylus pleione. Next base: position 6,260,367 of record JAUIMM010000965.1, on the reverse strand, counting down.
CTGTAGGTACTCAAAATCCTTAACTTTAGACCTCTTTTACTACTTAACTCAAGTAAATTCAATGATAAGTTGAAAAATGAAATGTAAAATGTAATAGAAAAGAATGTTATGGCAGTATAAAATTACCTACAGCTCCTGGTATTCCCAGCTGGTCTCCCATCCAAGTACTAACCAAACCCAACACTGCATAGCTTCCAAGATCAGACGAGATTGGGCATGTCCAGTGTGGTTTGGCTGTAGGTGCTCAGAAACTTTAACTTTAGACCTCTATTACTTCTTAACTCAAGTAAATTCATTGATAAGTTGAAAAAATTAAATGTAAAATGTAATAGAAAAGAATGTAATGGCAGCATAAAATTACCTACAGCACCTGGTATTCCCAGGTGGTCTCCCATCCAAGAACTAACCAGGCCCAACACTGCATAGCTTCCAAGATCAGACGAGATTGGACATGTCCTGTGTGGTTTTGCTGTAGGTGCTCAAAACCCTTAACTTTAGACCTCTTTTACTTCTTAACTCAAGTAAATTCATTGATAAGTTGAAAAAATTAAATGTAAAATGTAATAGAAATGAATGTTATGGCAGTATAAAATTACCTACAGCATCTGGTATTCCCAGGTGGTCTCCCATCCAAGTACTAACCAGGCCCAACACTGCATAGCTTCCAAGATCAGACGAGATTGGGCATGTCCAGTGTGGTTTGGCTGTAGGTGCTCAAAAACATTAACTTTAGAACTCTTTTACTTCTTAACTCAAGTAAATTCATTGATAAGTTGAAATAATTTAATGTAAAATGTAATAGAAAAGAATGTTATGGCTGTATAAAATTACCTACAGCACCTGGTATTCCCAGGTGGTCTCCCATCCAAGTACTAACCAGGCCCAACACTGCATAGTTTCCAAGATCAGACGAGATTGGGCATGTCCAGTGTGGTTTGGCTGTAGGTGCTCAAATACATTAACTTTCGGCCTCTTTTACTTCTTTACTCAAGTAAATTCATTGATAAGTTGAAAAAATTAAATGTAAAATGTAATAGAAAAGAATGTTATGGCTGCATAAAAATACCTACAGCACTTGGTATTCCCAGGTGGTCTCCCAACCTAGTACTAACCAAGCCCAACACTGCATAGCTTCCAAGATCAGACAAGATTGGGCACATCCAGTGTGGTTTGGCTGTAGGTGCCCAAAAACATTAAATTTAGACTTCTATTACTTCTTAACTCATGTAAATTCATTGATAAGTTGAAAAAATGAAATGTAAAATGTAATAGAAAAGAATGTTTTGGCAGTACAAAATTACCTACAGCACCTGGTTTTCCCAGGTGGTCTCCCATCCAAGTACTAACCAGGCCCAACACTGCATAGCTTCCAAGATCAGACGAGATTGGGCATGTCCAGTGTGGTTTGGCTGTAGGTGCTCAAAAGCATTAAATTTAGACCTCTATTACTTCTTAACTCAAGTAAATTCATTGATAAGTTGAAAAAATTAAATGTAAAATGTAATAGAAAAGAATGTTATGGCTGTATAAAATTACCTACAGCACCTGGTATTCCCAGGTGGTCTCCCATCCAACTACTAACCAGGCCCAACACTGCATAGTTTCCAAGATCAGATGAGATTGGGCATGTCCAGTGTGGTATGGCTGTAGGTGCTCAAATACATTAACTTTAGACCTCTTTTACTCCTTTACTCAAGTAAATTCATTGATAAGTTGAAAAAATTAAATGTAAAATGTAATAGAAAAGAATGTTATGGCTGCATAAAAATACCAACAGCACCTGGTATTCCCAGGTGGTCTCCCAACCAAGTACTAACCAGGCCCAACACTGCATAGCTTCCAAGATCAGACTAGATTGGGCATGTCCAGTGTGATTTGGCTGTAGGTGCTCAAAAAACTTAACTTTAGACCTCTATTACTTCTTAACTCAAGTAAATTCATTGATAAGTTGAAAAAATTAAATGTAAAATGTAATAGAAAAGAATGTTATGGCAGTATAAAATTCCCTACAGCACCTGGTATTCCCAGGTGGTCTCCCATCCACGTAATAACCATGCCCAACACTGCACAGCTTCCAAGATCACTGGACATTGGCCATGTCCAGTGTGGTTTTGCTGTAGGTGCCCAAAAACATTTACTTTAGACCTCTTTTACTTCTTAACTCAAGTAAATTCATTGATAAGTTGAAAAAATTAAATGTAAAATTTAATAGAAAAGAATGTTATGGCTGTATAAATTTACCTACAGCACATGGTATTCCCAGGTGGTTTCCCATCCAAGTACTAACCATGCCCAACACTGCATAGCTTCCAAGATCAGATGAGATTGGGCATGTCCAGTGTGGTTTGACTGTAGGTGCTCAAAAACATTAACTTTAGACCTCTTTTACTTCTTAACTCAAGTAAATTCATTGATAAGCTGAAAAAATTAACTGTAAAATTTAATAGAAAAGAATGTTATGGCAGTATAAAATTACCTACAGCACCTGGTCTTCCCAGGTGGTCTCCCATTCAAATACTAACCAGGCCCAACACTGCATAGCTTCCAAGATCAGATGAGATTGGGCATGCCCAGTGCGGTTTGGCTTTAGGCGCTCAAAAACATTAACTTTAGACCTCTTTTACTTCTTAACTCAAGTAAATTCATTGATAAGTTGAAAAAATTAAATGTAAAATGTAATAGAAAATAATGTTATGTTAGTATAAAATTACCTACAGCATCAGGTATTCTCAGGTGGTCTCCCATCCAAGTACTAACCAGGCCCAACACTGCATAGCTTCCAAGATCAGACGAGATTGGGCATGTCCAGTGTGGTTTGGCTGTAGGTGCTCAAAATCCTTAACTTTAGACCTCTTTTACTTCTTAACTCAAGTAAATTCAATGATAAGTTGAAAAATGAAATGTAAAATGTAATAGAAAAGAATGTTATGCCAGTATAAAATTACCTACAGCTCCTGGTATTCCCAGCTGGTCTCCCATCCAAGTACTAACCAAACCCAACACTGCATAGCTTCCAAGATCAGACGAGATTGGGCATGTCCAGTGTGGTTTGGCTGTAGGTGCTCAGAAACTTTAATTTTAGACCTCTATTACTTCTTAACTCAAGTAAATTCATTGATAAGTTGAAAAAATTAAATGTAAAATGTAATAGAAAAGAATGTAATGGCAGCATAAAATTACCTACAGCACCTGGTATTCCCAGGTGGTCTCCCATCCAAGAACTAACCAGGCCCAACACTGCATAGCTTCCAAGATCAGACGAGATTGGACATGTCCTGTGTGGTTTTGCTGTAGGTGCTCAAAACCCTTAACTTTAGACCTCTTTTACTTCTTAACTCAAGTAAATTCATTGATAAGTTGAAAAAATTAAATGTAAAATGTAATAGAAATGAATGTTATGGCAGTATAAAATTACCTACAGCATCTGGTATTCCCAGGTGGTCTCCCATCCAAGTACTAACCAGGCCCAACACTGCATAGCTTCCAAGATCAGACGAGATTGGGCATGTCCAGTGTGGTTTGGCTGTAGGTGCTCAAAAACATTAACTTTAGAACTCTTTTACTTCTTAACTCAAGTAAATTCATTGATAAGTTGAAATAATTTAATGTAAAATGTAATAGAAAAGAATGTTATGGCTGTATAAAATTACCTACAGCACCTGGTATTCCCAGGTGGTCTCCCATCCAAGTACTAACCAGGCCCAACACTGCATAGTTTCCAAGATCAGACGAGATTGGGCATGTCCAATGTGGTTTGGCTGTAGGTGCTCAAATACATTAACTTTCGGCCTCTTTTACTTCTTTACTCAAGTAAATTCATTGATAAGTTGAAAAAATTAAATGTAAAATGTAATAGAAAAGAATGTTATGGCTGCAATAAAATACCTACAGCACCTGGTATTCCCAGGCGGTCTCCCAACCTAGTACTAACCAAGCCCAACACTGCATAGCTTCCAAGATCAGACAAGATTGGGCACGTCCAGTGTGGTTTGGCTGTAGGTGCCCAAAAACATTAAATTTAGACTTCTATTACTTCTTAACTCATGTAAATTCATTGATAAGTTGAAAAAATGAAATGTAAAATGTAATAGAAAAGAATGTTTTGGCAGTATAAAATTACCTACAGCACCTGGTTTTCCCAGGTGGTCTCCCATCCAAGTACTAACCAGGCCCAACACTGCATAGCTTCCAAGATGAGACGAGATTGGGCATGTCCAGTGTGGTTTGGCTGTAGGTGCTCAAAAGCATTAAATTTAGACCTCTATTACTTCTTAACTCAAGTAAATTCATTGATAAGTTGAAAAAATTAAATGTAAAATGTAATAGAAAAGAATGTTATGGCTGTATAAAATTACCTACAGCACCTGGTATTCCCAGGTGGTCTCCCATCCAACTACTAACCAGGCCCAACACTGCATAGTTTCCAAGATCAGATGAGATTGGGCATGTCCAGTGTGGTATGGCTGTAGGTGCTCAAATACATTAACTTTAGACCTCTTTTACTCCTTTACTCAAGTAAATTCATTGATAAGTTGAAAAAATTAAATGTAAAATGTAATAGAAAAGAATGTTATGGCTGCATAAAAATACCAACAGCACCTGGTATTCCCAGGTGGTCTCCCAACCAAGTACTAACCAGGCCCAACACTGCATAGCTTCCAAGATCAGACTAGATTGGGCATGTCCAGTGTGATTTGGCTGTAGGTGCTCAAAAAACTTAACTTTAGACCTCTTTTACTTCTTAACTCAAGTAAATTCATTGATAAGTTGAAAAAATTAAATGTAAAATGTAATAGAAAAGAATTTTATGGCAGTATAAAATTCCCTACAGCACCTGGTATTCCCAGGTGGTCTCCCATCCACGTAATAACCATGCCCAACACTGCACAGCTTCCAAGATCACTGGACATTGGCCATGTCCAGTGTGGTTTTGCTGTAGGTGCCCAAAAACATTTACTTTAGACCTCTTTTACTTCTTAACTCAAGTAAATTCATTGATAAGTTGAAAAAATTAAATGTAAAATGTAATAGAAAAGAATGTTATGGCTGTATAAAATTACCTACAGCATCTGGTATTCCCAGGTGGTCTCCCATCCAAGCACTAACCAGGCCCAACACTGCATAGCTTCCAATATCAGATGAGATTGGGCATGTCCAGTGTGGTTTGGCTGTAGGTGCTCAAATACATTAACTTTAGACCTCTTTTACTTCTTAACTCAAGTAAATTCATTGATAAGTTGAAAAAATTAAATGTAAAATGTAATAGAAAAGAATGTTATGGCAGCATAAAATTACCTACAGCATCTGGTATTCCCAGGTGGTCTCCCATCCAAGAACTAACCAGGCCCAACACTTCATAGCTTCCAAGATCAGACGAGATTGGGCATGTCCAGTGTGGTTTGGCTGTAGGTACTCAAAAGCATTAAATTTAGACCTCTATTACTTCTTAACTCAAGTAAATTCATTGATAAGTTGAAAAAATTAAATGTAAAATGTAATAGAAATGAATGTTATGGCAGTATAAAATTACCTACAGCATCTGGTATTCCCAGTTGGTCTCCCATCCAAGTACTAACCAGGCCCAACACTGCATAGCTTCCAAGATCAGACGAGATTGGGCATGTCCAGTGTGGTTTGGCTGTAGGTTCTCAAAAATTTTAACTTTAGACCTCTTTTACTTCTTAACTCAAGTAAATTCATTGATAAGTTTAAAAATGAAATGTAAAATGTAACAGAAAAGAATGTTATGGCAGTATAAAATTACCTACAGCTCCTGGTATTCCCAGGTGTTCTCCCATCCAAGTACTAACCTGGCCCAACACTGCATAGCTTCCAAGATCAGACGAGCTTGGGCATGTCCAGTGTGGTTTGACTGTAGGTGCTCAAAAACATTAACTTTAGAACTCTTTTACTTCTTAACTCAAGTAAATTCATTGATAAGTTGAAAAAATTTAATGTAAAATGTAATAGAAAAGAATGTTATGGCTGCATAGAAATACCTACAGCACCTGGTATTCCCATGTGGTCTACCAACCTAGTACTAACCAGGCCCAACACTGCATAGCTTCCAAGATCAGATGAGATTGGGCATTTCCAGTGTGGTTTGGCTGTAGGTGCTCAAAAACATTAAATTTAGACTTCTATTACTTCTTAACTCATGTAAATTCATTGATAAGTTGAAAAAATGAAATGTAAAATGTAATAGAAAAGAATGTTATGTCAGTATAAAATTACCTACAGCATCAGGTATTCCCAGGTGGTCTCCCATCCAAGCACTAACCAGCCCCAACACTGCATAGCTCCCAATATCAGATGAGATTGGGCATGTCCAGTGTGGTTTGGCTGTAGGTGTTCAAATACATTAACTTTAGACCTCTTTTACTTCTTAACTCAAGTAAATTCATTGATAAGTTGAAAAATTTTTATGTAAAATGTAATAGAAATGAATGTTTTGGCTGTATAAAATTACCTACAGCACCTGGTATTCCCAGGTGGTCTCCCATCCAAATACTAACCAGACCCAACAATGCTTAGTTTCCAAGATCAGACGAGATTGGGCACGTCCAGAGTGGATTGGCTGTAGGTGCTCAAAATACTTAACTTTAGACCTCTATTACTTCTTAACTCAAGTAAATTCATTGTTAAGTTGTAAAAATGAAATGTAGAATGTAATAGAAAAGAATGTTATGGCAGTATAAAATTACCTACAGCTCCTGGTATTCCCAGGTGGTCTCCCATCCAAGTACTAACCAAGCCCAACACTGCATAGCTTCCAAAATCAGACGAGATTGGGCATGTCCAGTGTGGTTTGGCTGTAGGTGCTCAAAATCCTTAACTTTAGACCTCTTTTACTTCTTAACTCAAGTAAATTCAATGATAAGTTGAAAAATGAAATGTAAAATGTAATAGAAAAGAATGTTATGGCAGTATAAAATTACCTACAGCTCCTGGTATTCCCAGCTGGTCTCCCATCCAAGTACTAACCAAACCCAACACTGCATAGCTTCCAAGATCAGACGAGATTGGGCATGTCCAGTGTGGTTTGGCTGTAGGTGCTCAGAAACTTTAACTTTAGACCTCTATTACTTCTTAACTCAAGTAAATTCATTGATAAGTTGAAAAAATTAAATGTAAAATGTAATAGAAAAGAATGTAATGGCAGCATAAAATTACCTACAGCACCTGGTATTCCCAGGTGGTCTCCCATCCAAGAACTAACCAGGCCCAACACTGCATAGCTTCCAAGATCAGACGAGATTGGACATGTCCTGTGTGGTTTTGCTGTAGGTGCTCAAAACTCTTAACTTTAGACCTCTTTTACTTCTTAACTCAAGTAAATTCATTGATAAGTTGAAAAAATTAAATGTAAAATGTAATAGAAATGAATGTTATGGCAGTATAAAATTACCTACAGCATCTGGTATTCCCAGGTGGTCTCCCATCCAAGTACTAACCAGGCCCAACACTGCATAGCTTCCAAGATCAGACAAGATTGGGCATGTCCAGTGTGGTTTGGCTGTAAGTGCTCAAAAGCATTAACTTTAGAACTCTTTTACTTCTTAACTCAAGTAAATTCATTGATAAGTTGAAATATTTTAATGTAAAATGTAATAGAAAAGAATGTTATGGCTGTATAAAATTACCTACAGCACCTGGTATTCCCAGGTGGTCTCCCATCCAAGTACTAACCAGGCCCAACACTGCATAGTTTCCAAGATCAGACGAGATTGGGCATGTCCAGTGTGGTTTGGCTGTAGGTGCTCAAATACATTAACTTTCGGCCTCTTTTACTTCTTTACTCAAGTAAATTCATTGATAAGTTGAAAAAATTAAATGTAAAATGTAATAGAAAAGAATGTTATGGCTGCATAAAAATACCTACAGCACCTGGTATTCCCAGGTGGTCTCCCAACCTAGTACTAACCAAGCCCAACACTGCATAGCTTCCAAGATCAGACAAGATTGTGCACGTCCAGTGTGGTTTGGCTGTAGGTGCCCAAAAACATTAAATTTAGACTTCTATTACTTCTTAACTCATGTAAATTCATTGATAAGTTGAAAAAATGAAATGTAAAATGTAATAGAAAAGAATGTTTTGGCAGTATAAAATTACCTACAGCATCTGGTATTCCCAGGTGGTCTCCCATCCAAGAACTAACCAGGCCCAACACTTCATAGCTTCCAAGATCAGACGAGCTTGGGCATGTCCAGTGTGGTTTGACTGTAGGTGCTCAAAAACATTAACTTTAGACCTCTTTTACTTCTTAACTCAAGTAAATTCATTGATAAGTTTAAAAATGAAATGTAAAATGTAACAGAAAAGAATGTTATGGCAGTATAAAATTACCTACAGCTCCTGGTATTCCCAGGTGGTCTCCCATCCAAGTACTAACCTGGCCCAACACTGCATAGCTTCCAAGATCAGACGAGCTTGGGCATGTCCAGTGTGGTTTGACTGTAGGTGCTCAAAAACATTAACTTTAGAACTCTTTTACTTCTTAACTCAAGTAAATTCATTGATAAGTTGAAAAAATTTAATGTAAAATGTAATAGAAAAGAATGTTATGGCTGCATAGAAATACCTACAGCACCTGGTATTCCCATGTGGTCTCCCAACCTAGTACTAAGCAGGCCCAACACTGCATAGCTTCCAAGATCAGACGAGATTGGGCATTTCCAGTGTGGTTTGGCTGTAGGTGCTCAAAAACATTAAATTTAGACTTCTATTACTTCTTAACTCATGTAAATTCATTGATAAGTTGAAAAAATGAAATGTAAAATGTAATAGAAAAGAATGTTACGTCAGTATAAAATTACCTACAGCATCAGGTATTCCCAGGTGGTCTCCCATCCAAGCACTAACCAGCCCCAACACTGCATAGCTTCCAATATCAGATGAGATTGGGCATGTCCAGTGTGGTTTGGCTGTAGGTGTTCAAATACATTAACTTTAGACCTCTTTTACTTCTTAACTCAAGTAAATTCATTGATAAGTTGAAAAATTTTTATGTAAAATGTAATAGAAATGAATGTTTTGGCTGTATAAAATTACCTACAGCACCTGGTATTCCCAGGTGGTCTCCCATCCAAATACTAACCAGACCCAACAATGCTTAGTTTCCAAGATCAGACGAGATTAGGCACGTCCAGAGTGGATTGGCTGTAGGTGCTCAAAATACTTAACTTTAGACCTCTATTACTTCTTAACTCAAGTAAATTCATTGTTAAGTTGTAAAAATGAAATGTAAAATGTAATAGAAAAGAATGTTATGGCAGTATAAAATTACCTACAGCTCCTGGTATTCCCAGGTGGTCTCCCATCCAAGTACTAACCAAGCCCAACACTGCATAGCTTCCAAGATCAGACGAGATTGGGCATGTCCAGTGTGGTTTGGCTGTAGGTGCTCAGAAACTTTAACTTTAGACCTCTATTACTTCTTAACTCAAGTAAATTCATTGATAAGTTGAAAAAATTAAATGTAAAATGTAATAGAAAAGAATGTTATGGCAGCATAAAATTACCTACAGCACCTGGTATTCCCAGGTGGTCTCCCATCCAAGAACTAACCAGACCCAACACTGCATAGCTTCCAAGATCAGACGAGATTGGGCATGTCCAGTGTGGCTTGGCTGTAGGTACTCAAAAGCATTAAATTTAGACCTCTATTACTTCTTAACTCAAGTAAATTCATTGATAAGTTGAAAAAATTAAATGTAAAATGTAATAGAAAAGAATGTTTTGGCTGTATAAAATTACCTACATCACCTGGCATTCCCAGGTGGTCTCCCATCCAAGTACAAACCAGGCACAACACTGCATAGCTTCCAAGATCAGACGAGATTGGGCATGTCCAGCGTGGTTTGGCTGTAGGTGCTCAAAAGCATTAAATTTAGACCTCTATTACTTCTTAACTCAAGTAAATTCATTGATAAGTTGAAAAAATTAAATGTAAAATTTAATAGAAAAGAATGTTATGACAGTATAAAATTACCTGCAGCACTTGGTATTCCCATGTGGTCTCCCATTCAAATACTAACCAGGCCCAACACTGCATAGCTTTCAAGATCAGACGAGATTGGGCATGTCCAGTGTGGTTTGGCTGTAGGCGCTCAAATACATTAACTTTAGACCTCTTTTACTTCTTAACTCAAGTAAATTCATTGATAAGTTGAAAAAATTAAATGTAAAATGTAATAGAAAAGAATGTTATGTTAGTATAAAATTACCTACAGCATCAGGTATTCCCAGGTGGTCTCCCATCCAAATACTAACCAGGCCCAACACTGCATAGCTTCCAAGATCAGACGAGATTGGGCATGTCCAGTGTGGTTTGGCTGTAGGTGCTCAAAAGCTTTAAATTTAGACCTCTTTTACTTCTTAACTCAAGTAAATTCATTGCTAAGTTTAAAAATGAAATGTAAAATGTAATAGAAAAGAATGTTATGGCTGTATAAAATTACCTACAGCACCTGGTAATCCCAGGTGGTCTCCCATCCAAGTACTAACCAGGCCCAACACTGCAAAGTTTCCAAGATCAGACGAGATTGGGCACGTCCAGTGTGGTATTGGTGTAGGTGCTCAAATACATTAACTTTAGACCTCTTTTACTTCTTTACTCAAGTAAATTCATTGATAAGTTGAAAAAATTAAATGTAAAATGTAATAGAAAAGAAAGTTATGGCTGCATAAAAATACCAACAGCACCTGGTATTCCCAGGTGGTCTCCCAACCAAGTATTAACCAGGCCCAACACTGCATAGCTTCCAAGATCAGACGAGATTGGGCATGTCCAGTGTGATTTGGCTGTAGGTGCTCAAAAAACTTAACTTTAGACCTCTATTACTTCTTAACTCAAGTAAATTGATTGATAAGTTGAAAAAATTAAATGTAAAATGTAATAGAAAAGAATGTTATGGCAGCATAAAATTACCTACAGCACCTGGTATTCCCAGGTGGTCTCCCATCCAAGAACTTACCAGGCCCAACACTGCATAGCTTCCAAGATCAGACGAGATTGGACATGTCCAGTGTGGTTTTGCTGTAGGTGCTCAAAACCCTTAACTTTAGACCTCTTTTACTTCTTAACTCAAGTAAATTCATTGATAAGTTGAAAAAATTAAATGTAAAATGTAATAGAAAAGAATGTTGTGGCTGTATAAAATTACCTACAGCACCAGGTATTCCCAGGTGGTTTCCCATCCAAGTACAAACCAGGCCCAACACTGCATAGCTTCCAAGATCAGACGAGATTGGGCATGTCCAGTGTGGTTTGGCTGTAGGTACTCAAAAGCATTAACTTTAGACCTCTATTACTTCTTAACTCAAGTAAATTCATTGATAAGTTGAAAAAATTAAATGTAAAATGTAATAGAAATGAATGTTATGGCAGTATAAAATTACCTACAGCATCTGGTATTCCCAGGTGGTCTCCCATCCAAGTACTAACCAGGCCCAACACTGCATAGCTTCCAAGATCAGACAAGATTGGGCATGTCCAGTGTGGTTTGGCTGTAGGTGCTCAAAAACTTTAACTTTAGACCTTTTTTACTTCTTAACTCAAGTAAATTCATTAATAAGTTTAAAAATGAAATGTAAAATGTAACAGAAAAGAATGTTATGGCAGTATAAAATTACCTACAGCTCCTGGTATTCCCAGGTGGTCTCCCATCCAAGTACTAACCTGGCCCAACACTGCATAGCTTCCAAGATCAGACGAGCTTGGGCATGTCCAGTGTCATATGGCTGTAGGTGCTCAAACACATTAACTTTAGACCTCTTTTACTTCTTTACTCAAGTAAATTCATTGATAAGTTGAAAAAATTAAATGTAAAATGTAATAGAAAAGAATGTTATGGCTGCATAAAAATACCAACAGCACCTGGTATTCCCAGGTGGTCTCCCAACCAAGTACTAACCAGGCCCAACACTGCATAGCTTCCAAGATCAGACGAGATTGGGCATGTCCAGTGTGATTTGGCTGTAGGTGCTCAAGAAACTTAACTTTAGACCTCTATTACTTCTTAACTCAAGTAAATTCATTGATAAGTTGAAAAAATTAAATGTAAAATGTAATAGAAAAGAATGTTATGGCAGTATAAAATTACCTACAGCACCTGGTATTCCCTGGTGGTCTCCCATCCACGTAATAACCATGCCCAACACTGCACAGCTTCCAAAATCACTGGACATTGGCCATGTCCAGTGTGGTTTTGCTGTAGGTGCCCAAAAACATTAACTTTAGACCTCTTTTACTTCTTAACTCAATTAAATTCATTGATAAGTTGAAAAAATTAAATGTAAAATGTAATAGAAAAGAATGTTATGGCTGTATAAAATTACCTACAGCATCTGGTATTCCCAGGTGGTCTCCCATCCAAGCACTAACCAGGCCCAACACTGCATAGCTTCCAATATCAGATGAGATTGGGCATGTCCAGTGTGGTTTGGCTGTAGGTGCTCAAATACATTAACTTTAGACCTCTTTTACTTCTTAACTCAAGTAAATTCATTGATAAGTTGAAAAAAATTTATGTAAAATGTAATAGAAATGAATGTTTTGGCTGTATAAAATTACCTACAGCACCTGGTATTCCCAGGTGGTCTCCCATCCAAATACTAACCAGACCCAACAATGCTTAGTTTCCAAAATCAGACGAGATTGGGCACGTCCAGAGTGGTTTGGCTGTAGGTGCTCAAAATACTTAACTTTAGACCTCTATTACTTCTTAACTCAAGTAAATTCATTGTTAAGTTGTAAAAATGAAATGTAAAATGTAATAGAAAAGAATGTTATGGCAGAATAAAATTACCTACAGCTCCTGGTATTCCCAGGTGGTCTCCCATCCAAGTACTAACCAAGCCCAACACTGCACAGCTTCCAAGATCAGACGAGATTGGGCATGTCCAGTGTGGTTTGGCTGTAGGTGCTCAGAAACTTTAACTTTAGACCTCTAGTACTTCTTAACTCAAGTAAATTCATTGATAAGTTGAAAAAATTAAATGTAAAATGTAATAGAAAAGAATGTTATGGCAGCATAAAATTACCTACAGCACCTGGTATTCCCAGGTGGTCTCCCATCCAAGAACTAACCAGGCCCAACACTGCATAGCTTCCAAGATCAGACGAGATTGGGCATGTCCAGTGTGGTTTGGCTGTAGGTGCTCAAAAACATTAACTTTAGAACTCTTTTACTTCTTAACTCAAGTAAATTCATTGATAAGTTGAAAAAATTTTATGTAAAATGTAATAGAAAAGAATGTTATGGCAGTATAAAATTACCTACAGTACCTGGTATTCCCAGGTGGTCTCCCATCCAAGTACTAACCAGGCCCAACACTGCATAGTTTCCAAGATCAGACGAGATTGGGCATGTCCAGTGTGGTTTGGCTGTAGGTGCTCAAATACATTAACTTTAGACCTCTTTTACTTCTTTACTCAAGTAAATTCATTGATAAGTTGAAAAAATTAAATGTAAAATGTAATAGAAAAGAATGTTATGGCTGCATAAAAATACCTACAGCACCTGGTATTCTCAGGTGGTCTCCCAACCTAGTACTAACCAGGCCCAACACTGCATAGCTTCCAAGATCAGACGAGATTGGGCATGTCCAGTGTGGTTTGGCGGTAGGTGCTCAAAAACATTAAATTTAGACTTCTATTACTTCTTAACTCATGTAAATTCATTGATAAGTTGAAAAAATGAAATGTAAAATGTAATAGAAAAGAATGTTTTGGCAGTATAAAATTACCTACAGCACCTGGTATTCCCAGGTGGTCTCCCATCCAAGTACTAACCAGGCCCAACACTGCATAGCTTCCAAGGTCAGACGAGATTGGGCATGTCCAGTGTGGTTTGACTGTAGGTGCTCAAAAACATTAACTTTAGCCCTCTTTTACTTCTTAACTCAAGTATATTCATTGATAAGTTGAAAAAATTAAATGTAAAATGTAATAGAAAAGAATGTTTTGGCTGTATAAAATTACCTACATCACCTGGTATTCCCAGGTGGTCTCCCATCCAAGTACAAACCAGGCCCAACACTGCATAGCTTCCAAGATCAGACGAGATTGGGCATGTCCAGCGTGGTTTGGCTATAGGTGCTCAAAAGCATTAAATTTAGACCTCTACTACTTCTTAACTCAAGTAAATTCATTGATAAGTTGAAAAAATTAAATGTAAAATGTAATAGAAAAGAATGTTATGGCTGTATAAAATTACCTACAGCACCTGGTATTCCCAGGTGGTCTCCCATCCAAGTACTAACCAGGCCCAACACTGCATAGCTTCCAAGATCAGATGAGATTGGGAATGTCCAGTGTGGTTTGACTGTAGGTGCTCAAAAACATTAACTTTAGACCTCTTTTACTTCTTAACTCAAGTAAATTCATTGATAAGTTGAAAAAATTAAATGTAAAATTTAATAGAAAAGAATGTTATGACAGTATAAAATTACCTGCAGCACCTGGTATTCCCAGGTGGTCTCCCATTCAAATACTAACCAGGCCCAACACTGCATAGCTTCCAAGATCAGACGAGATTGGGCATGTCCAGTGTGGTTTGGCTGTAGGCGCTCAAATACATTAACTTTAGACCTCTTTTACTTCTTAACTCAAGTAAATTCATTGATAAGTTGAAAAAATTAAATGTAAAATGTAATAGAAAAGAATGTTATGTTAGTATAAAATTACCTACAGCATCAGGTATTCCCAGGTGGTCTCCCATCCAAGTACTAACCAGGCCCAACACTGCATAGCTTCCAAGATCAGACGAGATTGGGCATGTCCAGTGTAGTTTGGCTGTAGGTGCTCAAAAGCTTTAAATTTAGACCTCTTTTACTTCTTAACTCAAGTAAATTCATTGCTAAGTTTAAAAATGAAATGTAAAATGTAACCGAAAAGAATGTTATTGCAGTATAAAATTACATACAGCTCCTGGTATTCCCAGGTGGTCTCCCATCCAATTACTAACCTGGCCCAACACTGCATAGCTTCCAAGATCAGACGAGATTGGGCAGGTCCAGTGTGGTTTGGCTGTAGGTGCTCAAAAATATTAACATTAGAACTCTTTTACTTCTTAACTCAAGTAAATTCATTGATAAGTTGAAAAAATTTAATGTAAAATGTAATAGAAAAGAATGTTATGGCTGTATAAAATTACCTACAGCACCTGGTATTCCCAGGTGGTCTCCCATCCAAGTACTAACCAGGCCCAACACTGCATAGTTTCCAAGATCAGACGAGATTGGGCACGTCCAGTGTGGTATTGGTGTAGGTGCTCAAATACATTAACTTTAGACCTCTTTTACTTCTTTACTCAAGTAAATTCATTGATAAGTTGAAAAAATTAAATGTAAAATGTAATAGAAAAGAAAGTTATGGCTGCATAAAAATACCAACAGCACCTGGTATTCCCAGGTGGTCTCCCAACCAAGTACTAACCAGGCCCAACACTGCATAGCTTCCAAGATCAGACGAGATTGGGCATGTCCAGTGTGATTTGGCTGTAGGTGCTCAAAAAACTTAACTTTAGACCTCTATTACTTCTTAACTCAAGTAAATTGATTGATAAGTTGAAAAAATTAAATGTAAAATGTAATAGAAAAGAATGTTATGGCAGCATAAAATTACCTACAGCACCTGGTATTCCCAGGTGGTCTCCCATCCAAGAACTTACCAGGCCCAACACTGCATAGCTTCCAAGATCAGAAGAGATTGGACATGTCCAGTGTGGTTTTGCTGTAGGTGCTCAAAACCCTTAACTGTAGACCTCTTTTACTTCTTAACTCAAGTAAATTCATTGATAAGTTGAAAAAATTAAATGTAAAATGTAATAGAAAAGAATGTTGTGGCTGTATAAAATTACCTACAGCACCTGGTATTCCCAGGTGGTTTCCCATCCAAGTACAAACCAGGCCCAACACTGCATAGCTTCCAAGATCAGACGAGATTGGGTATGTCCAGTGTGGTTTGGCTGTAGGTACTCAAAAGCATTAAATTTAGACCTCTATTACTTCTTAACTCAAGTAAATTCATTGATAAGTTGAAAAAATTAAATGTAAAATGTAATAGAAATGAATGTTATGGCAGTATAAAATTACCTACAGCATCTGGTATTCCCAGGTGGTCTCCCATCCAAGTACTAACCAGGCCCAACACTGCATAGCTTCCAAGATCAGACAAGATTGGGCATGTCCAGTGTGGTTTGGCTGTAGGTGCTCAAAAACTTTAACTTTAGACCTCTTTTACTTCTTAACTCAAGTAAATTCATTAATAAGTTTAAAAATGAAATGTAAAATGTAACAGAAAAGAATGTTATGGCAGTATAAAATTACATACAGCTCCTGGTATTCCCAGGTGGTCTCCCATCCAAGTACTAACCTGGCCCAACACTGCATAGCTTCCAAGATCAGACGAGCTTGGGCATGTCCAGTGTCATATGGCTGTAGGTGCTCAAACACATTAACTTTAGACCTCTTTTACTTCTTTACTCAAGTAAATTCATTGATAAGTTGAAAAAATTAAATGTAAAATGTAATAGAAAAGAATGTTATGGCTGCATAAAAATACCAACAGCACCTGGTATTCCCAGGTGGTCTCCCAACCAAGTACTAACCAGGCCCAACACTGCATAGCTTTCAAGATCAGACGAGATTGGGCATGTCCAGTGTGATTTGGCTGTAGGTGCTCAAGAAACTTAACTTTAGACCTCTATTACTTCTTAACTCAAGTAAATTCATTGATAAGTTGAAAAAATTAAATGTAAAATGTAATAGAAAAGAATGTTATGGCAGTATAAAATTACCTACAGCACCTGGTATTCCCAGGTGGTCTCCCATCCACGTAATAACCATGCCCAACACTGCACAGCTTCCAAGATCACTGGACATTGGCCATGTCCAGTGTGGTTTTGCTGTAGGTGCCCAAAAACATTAACTTTAGACCTCTTTTACTTATTAACTCAAGTAAATTCATTGATTAGTTGAAAAAATTAAATGTAAAATGTAATAGAAAAGAATGTTATGGCTGTATAAAATTACCTACAGCATCTGGTATTCCCAGGTGGTCTCCCATCCAAGCACTAACCAGGCCCAACACTGCATAGCTTCCAATATCAGACGAGATTGGGCATGTCCAGTGTGGTTTGGCTGTAGGTGCTCAAATACATTAACTTTAGACCTCTTTTACTTCTTAACTCAAGTAAATTCATTGATAAGTTGAAAAAATTTTATGTAAAATGTAATAGAAATGAATGTTTTGGCTGTATAAAATTACCTACAGCACCTGGTATTCCCAGGTGGTCTCCCATCCAAATACTAACCAGACCCAACAATGCTTAGTTTCCAAGATCAGACGAGATTGGGCACATCCAGAGTGGTTTGGCTGTAGGTGCTCAAAATACTTAACTTTAGACCTCTATTACTTCTTAACTCAAGTAAATTCATTGTTAAGTTGTAAAAATGAAATGTAAAATGTAATAGAAAAGAATGTTATGGCAGTATAAAATTACCTACAGCACCTGGTATTCCCAGGTGGTCTCCCATCCAAGTACTAACCAGGCCCAACACTGCATAGTTTCCAAGATCAGATGAGATTGGGCATGTCCAGTGTGGTTTGGCTGTAGGTGCTCAAATACATTAACTTTAGACCTCTTTTACTTCTTAACTCAAGTAAATTCATTGATAAGTTTAAAAATGAAATGTAAAATGTAACAGAAAAGAATGTTATGGCAGTATAAAATTACCTACAGCTCCTGGTATTCCCAGGTGGTCTCCCATCCAAGTACTAACCTGGCCCAACACTGCATAGCTTCCAAGATCAGACGAGCTTGGGCATGTCCAGTGTGGTTTGACTGTAGGTGCTCAAAAACATTAACTTTAGAACTCTTTTACTTCTTAACTCAAGTAAATTCATTGATAAGTTGAAAAAATTTAATGTAAAATGTAATAGAAAAGAATGTTATGGCTGCATAGAAATACCTACAGCACCTGGTATTCCCATGTGGTCTCCCAACCTAGTACTAAGCAGGCCCAACACTGCATAGCTTCCAAGATCAGACGAGATTGGGCATTTCCAGTGTGGTTTGGCTGTAGGTGCTCAAAAACATTAAATTTAGACTTCTATTACTTCTTAACTCATGTAAATTCATTGATAAGTTGAAAAAATGAAATGTAAAATGTAATAGAAAAGAATGTTACGTCAGTATAAAATTACCTACAGCATCAGGTATTCCCAGGTGGTCTCCCATCCAAGCACTAACCAGCCCCAACACTGCATAGCTTCCAATATCAGATGAGATTGGGCATGTCCAGTGTGGTTTGGCTGTAGGTGTTCAAATACATTAACTTTAGACCTCTTTTACTTCTTAACTCAAGTAAATTCATTGATAAGTTGAAAAAATTTTATGTAAAATGTAATAGAAATGAATGTTTTGGCTGTATAAAATTACCTACAGCACCTGGTATTCCCAGGTGGTCTCCCATCCAAATACTAACCAGACCCAACAATGCTTAGTTTCCAAGATCAGACGAGATTAGGCACGTCCAGAGTGGATTGGCTGTAGGTGCTCAAAATACTTAACTTTAGACCTCTATTACTTCTTAACTCAAGTAAATTCATTGTTAAGTTGTAAAAATGAAATGTAAAATGTAATAGAAAAGAATGTTATGGCAGTATAAAATTACCTACAGCTCCTGGTATTCCCAGGTGGTCTCCCATCCAAGTACTAACCAAGCCCAACACTGCATAGCTTCCAAGATCAGACGAGATTGGGCATGTCCAGTGTGGTTTGGCTGTAGGTGCTCAGAAACTTTAACTTTAGACCTCTATTACTTCTTAACTCAAGTAAATTCATTGATAAGTTGAAAAAATTAAATGTAAAATGTAATAGAAATGAATGTTATGGCAGTATAAAATTACCTACAGCATCTGGTATTCCCAGGTGGTCTCCCATCCAAGCACTAACCAGGCCCAACACTGCATAGCTTGCAAGATCAGACGAGATTGGGAATGTCCAGTGTGGTTTGGCTGTAGGTGCTCAAAAACTTTAACTTTAGACCTCTTTTACTTCTTAACTCAAGTAAATTCATTGATAAGTTTAAAAATGAAATGTAAAATGTAACAGAAAAGAATGTTATGGCAGTATAAAATTACCTACAGCTCCTGGTATTCCCAGGTGGTCTCCCATCCAAGTACTTACCTGGCCCAACACTGCATAGCTTCCAAGATCAGACGAGCTTGGGCATGTCCAGTGTGGTTTGGCTGTAGGTGCTCAAAAACATTAACTTTAGAACTCTTTTACTTCTTAACTCAAGTAAATTCATTGATAAGTTGAAAAAATTTTATGTAAAATGTAATAGAAAAGAATGTTATGGCAGTATAAAATTACCTACAGCACCTGGTATTCCCAGGTGGTCTCCCATCCAAGTACTAACAAGGCCCAACACTGCATAGTTTCCAAGATCAGACGAGATTGGGCATGTCCAGTGTGGTTTGGCTGTAGGTGCTCAAATACATTAACTTTAGACCTCTTTTACTTCTTTACTCAAGTAAATTCATTGATAAGTTGAAAAAATTAAATGTAAAATGTAATAGAAAAGAATGTTATGGCTGCATAAAAATACCTACAGCACCTGGTATTCTCAGGTGGTCTCCCAACCTAGTACTAACCAGGCCCAACACTGCATAGCTTCCAAGATCAGACGAGATTGGGCATGTCCAGTGTGGTTTGGCTGTAGGTGCTCAAAAACATTAACTTTAGACTTCTATTACTTCTTAACTCATGTAAATTCATTGATAAGTTGAAAAAATGAAATGTAAAATGTAATAGAAAAGAATGTTTTGGCAGTATAAAATTACCTACAGCACCTGGTATTCCCAGGTGGTCTCCCATCCAAGTACTAACCAGGCCCAACACTGCATAGCTTCCAAGATCAGACGAGATTGGGCATGTCCAGTGTGGTTTGACTGTAGGTGCTCAAAAACATTAACTTTAGCCCTCTTTTACTTCTTAACTCAAGTAAATTCATTGATAAGTTGAAAAAATTAAATGTAAAATGTAATAGAAAAGAATGTTTTGGCTGTATAAAATTACCTACATCACCTGGCATTCCCAGGTGGTCTCCCATCCAAGTACAAACCAGGCACAACACTGCATAGCTTCCAAGATCAGACGAGATTGGGCATGTCCAGCGTGGTTTGGCTGTAGGTGCTCAAAAGCATTAAATTTAGACCTCTATTACTTCTTAACTCAAGTAAATTCATTGATAAGTTGAAAAAATTAAATGTAAAATTTAATAGAAAAGAATGTTATGACAGTATAAAATTACCTGCAGCACTTGGTATTCCCAGGTGGTCTCCCATTCAAATACTAACCAGGCCCAACACTGCATAGCTTCCAAGATCAGACGAGATTGGGCATGTCCAGTGTGGTTTGGCTGTAGGCGCTCAAATACATTAACTTTAGACCTCTTTTACTTCTTAACTCAAGTAAATTCATTGATAAGTTGAAAAAATTAAATGTAAAATGTAATAGAAAAGAATGTTATGTTAGTATAAAATTACCTACAGCATCAGGTATTCCCAGGTGGTCTCCCATCCAAGTACTAACCAGGCCCAACACTGCATAGCTTCCAAGATCAGACGAGATTGGGCATGTCCAGTGTGGTTTGGCTGTAGGTGCTCAAAAGCTTTAAATTTAGACCTCTTTTACTTCTTAACTCAAGTAAATTCATTGCTAAGTTTAAAAATGAAATGTAAAATGTAATAGAAAAGAATGTTATGGCTGTATAAAATTACCTACAGCACCTGGTAATCCCAGGTGGTCTCCCATCCAAGTACTAACCAGGCCCAACACTGCAAAGTTTCCAAGATCAGACGAGATTGGGCACGTCCAGTGTGGTATTGGTGTAGGTGCTCAAATACATTAACTTTAGACCTCTTTTACTTCTTTACTCAAGTAAATTCATTGATAAGTTGAAAAAATTAAATGTAAAATGTAATAGAAAAGAATGTTATGGCAGCATAAAATTACCTACAGCACCTGGTATTCCCAGGTGGTCTCCCAACCAAGTATTAACCAGGCCCAACACTGCATAGCTTCCAAGATCAGACGAGATTGGGCATGTCCAGTGTGATTTGGCTGTAGGTGCTCAAAAAACTTAACTTTAGACCTCTATTACTTCTTAACTCAAGTAAATTGATTGATAAGTTGAAAAAATTAAATGTAAAATGTAATAGAAAAGAATGTTATGGCAGCATAAAATTACCTACAGCACCTGGTATTCCCAGGTGGTCTCCCATCCAAGAACTTACCAGGCCCAACACTGCATAGCTTACAAGATCAGACGAGATTGGACATGTCCAGTGTGGTTTTGCTGTAGGTGCTCAAAACCCTTAACTTTAGACCTCTTTTACTTCTTAACTCAAGTAAATTCATTGATAAGTTGAAAAAATTAAATGTAAAATGTAATAGAAAAGAATGTTGTGGCTGTATAAAATTACCTACAGCACCAGGTATTCCCAAGTGGTTTCCCATCCAAGTACAAACCAGGCCCAACACTGCATAGCTTCCAAGATCAGACGAGATTGGGCATGTCCAGTGTGGTTTGGCTGTAGGTACTCAAAAGCATTAACTTTAGACCTCTATTACTTCTTAACTCAAGTAAATTCATTGATAAGTTGAAAAAATTAAATGTAAAATGTAATAGAAATGAATGTTATGGCAGTATAAAATTACCTACAGCATCTGGTATTCCCAGGTGGTCTCCCATCCAAGTACTAACCAGGCCCAACACTGCATAGCTTCCAAGATCAGACAAGATTGGGCATGTCCAGTGTGGTTTGGCTGTAGGTGCTCAAAAACTTTAACTTTAGACCTCTTTTACTTCTTAACTCAAGTAAATTCATTAATAAGTTTAAAAATGAAATGTAAAATGTAACAGAAAAGAATGTTATGGCAGTATAAAATTACCTACAGCTCCTGGTATTCCCAGGTGGTCTCCCATCCAAGTACTAACCTGGCCCAACACTGCATAGCTTCCAAGATCAGACGAGCTTGGGCATATCCAGTGTCATATGGCTGTAGGTGCTCAAACACATTAACTTTAGACCTCTTTTACTTCTTTACTCAAGTAAATTCATTGATAAGTTGAAAAAATTAAATGTAAAATGTAATAGAAAAGAATGTTATTGCTGCATAAAAATACCAACAGCACCTGGTATTCCCAGGTGGTCTCCCAACCAAGTACTAACCAGGCCCAACACTGCATAGCTTCCAAGATCAGACGAGATTGGGCATGTCCAGTGTGATTTGGCTGTAGGTGCTCAAGAAACTTAACTTTAGACCTCTATTACTTCTTAACTCAAGTAAATTCATTGATAAGTTGAAAAAATTAAATGTAAAATGTAATAGAAAAGAATGTTATGGCAGTATAAAATTACCTACAGCACCTGGTATTCCCAGGTGGTCTCCCATCCACGTAATAACCATGCCCAACACTGCACAGCTTCCAAAATCACTGGACATTGGCCATGTCCAGTGTGGTTTTGCTGTAGGTGCCCAAAAACATTAACTTTAGACCTCTTTTACTTCTTAACTCAATTAAATTCATTGAAAAGTTGAAAAAATTAAATGTAAAATGTAATAGAAAAGAATGTTATGGCTGTATAAAATTACCTACAGCATCTGGTATTCCCAGGTGGTCTCCCATCCAAGCACTAACCAGGCCCAACACTGCATAGCTTCCAATATCAGATGAGATTGGGCATGTCCAGTGTGGTTTGGCTGTAGGTGCTCAAATATATTAACTTTAGACCTCTTTTACTTCTTAACTCAAGTAAATTCATTGATAAGTTGAAAATTTTTTATGTAAAATGTAATAGAAATGAATGTTTTGGCTGTATAAAATTACCTACAGCACCTGGTATTCCCAGGTGGTCTCCCATCCAAATACTAACCAGACCCAACAATGCTTAGTTTCCAAGATCAGACGAGATTGGGCACGTCCAGAGTGGTTTGGCTGTAGGTGCTCAAAATACTTAACTTTAGACCTCTATTACTTCTTAACTCAAGTAAATTCATTGTTAAGTTGTAAAAATGAAATGTAAAATGTAATAGAAAAGAATGTTATGGCAGTATAAAATTACCTACAGCTCCTGGTATTCCCAGGTGGTCTCCCATCCAAGTACTAACCAAGCCCAACACTGCACAGCTTCCAAGATCAGACGAGATTGGGCATGTCCAGTGTGGTTTGGCTGTAGGTGCTCAGAAACTTTAACTTTAGACCTCTAGTACTTCTTAACTCAAGTAAATTCATTGATAAGTTGAAAAAATTAAATGTAAAATGTAATAGAAAAGAATGTTATGGCAGCATAAAATTACCTACAGCACCTGGTATTCCCAGGTGGTCTCCCATCCAAGAACTAACCAGGCCCAACACTGCACAGCTTCCAAGATCAGACGAGATTGGGTATGTCCAGTGTGGTTTGGCTGTAGGTGCTCAAAAACATTAACTTTAGAACTCTTTTACTTCTTAACTCAAGTAAATTCATTGATAAGTTGAAAAAATTTTATGTAAAATGTAATAGAAAAGAATGTTATGGCAGTATAAAATTACCTACAGCACCTGGTATTCCCAGGTGGTCTCCCATCCAAGTACTAACCAGGCCCAACACTGCATAGTTTCCAAGATCAGACGAGATTGGGCATGTCCAGTGTGGTTTGGCTGTAGGTGCTCAAATACATTAACTTTAGACCTCTTTTACTTCTTTACTCAAGTAAATTCATTGATAAGTTGAAAAAATTAAATGTAAAATGTAATAGAAAAGAATGTTATGGCTGCATAAAAATACCTACAGCACCTGGTATTCTCAGGTGGTCTCCCAACCTAGTACTAACCAGGCCCAACACTGCATAGCTTCCAAGATCAGACGAGATTGGGCATGTCCAGTGTGGTTTGGCGGTAGGTGCTCAAAAACATTAAATTTAGACTTCTATTACTTCTTAACTCATGTAAATTCATTGATAAGTTGAAAAAATGAAATGTAAAATGTAATAGAAAAGAATGTTTTGGCAGTATAAAATTACCTACAGCACCTGGTATTCCCAGGTGGTCTCCCATCCAAGTACTAACCAGGCCCAACACTGCATAGCTTCCAAGATCAGACGAGATTGGGCATGTCCAGCGTGGTTTGGCTATAGGTGCTCAAAAGCATTAAATTTAGACCTCTACTACTTCTTAACTCAAGTAAATTCATTGATAAGTTGAAAAAATTAAATGTAAAATGTAATAGAAAAGAATGTTATGGCTGTATAAAATTACCTACAGCACCTGGTATTCCCAGGTGGTCTCCCATCCAAGTACTAACCAGGCCCAACACTGCATAGCTTCCAAGATCAGATGAGATTGGGAATGTCCAGTGTGGTTTGACTGTAGGTGCTCAAAAACATTAACTTTAGACCTCTTTTACTTCTTAACTCAAGTAAATTCATTGATAAGTTGAAAAAATTAAATGTAAAATTTAATAGAAAAGAATGTTATGACAGTATAAAATTACCTGCAGCACCTGGTATTCCCAGGTGGTCTCCATTCAAATACTAACCAGGCCCAACACTGCATAGCTTCCAAGATCAGACGAGATTGGGCATGTCCAGTGTGGTTTGGCTGTAGGCGCTCAAATACATTAACTTTAGACCTCTTTTACTTCTTAACTCAAGTAAATTCATTGATAAGTTGAAAAAATTAAATGTAAAATGTAATAGAAAAGAATGTTATGTTAGTATAAAATTACCTACAGCATCAGGTATTCCCAGGTGGTCTCCCATCCAAGTACTAACCAGGCCCAACACTGCATAGCTTCCAAGATCAGACGAGATTGGGCATGTCCAGTGTAGTTTGGCTGTAGGTGCTCAAAAGCTTTAAATTTAGACCTCTTTTACTTCTTAACTCAAGTAAATTCATTGCTAAGTTTAAAAATGAAATGTAAAATGTAACCGAAAAGAATGTTATTGCAGTATAAAATTACATACAGCTCCTGGTATTCCCAGGTGGTCTCCCATCCAATTACTAACCTGGCCCAACACTGCATAGCTTCCAAGATCAGACGAGATTGGGCAGGTCCAGTGTGGTTTGGCTGTAGGTGCTCAAAAATATTAACTTTAGAACTCTTTTACTTCTTAACTCAAGTAAATTCATTGATAAGTTGAAAAAATTTAATGTAAAATGTAATAGAAAAGAATGTTATGGCTGTATAAAATTACCTACAGCACCTGGTATTCCCAGGTGGTCTCCCATCCAAGTACTAACCAGGCCCAACACTGCATAGATTCCAAGATCAGACGAGATTGGGCACGTCCAGTGTGGTATTGGTGTAGGTGCTCAAATACATTAACTTTAGACCTCTTTTACTTCTTTACTCAAGTAAATTCATTGATAAGTTGAAAAAATTAAATGTAAAATGTAATAGAAAAGAAAGTTATGGCTGCATAAAAATACCAACAGCACCTGGTATTCCCAGGTGGTCTCCCAACCAAGTACTAACCAGGCCCAACACTGCATAGCTTCCAAGATCAGACGAGATTGGGCATGTCCAGTGTGATTTGGCTGTAGGTGCTCAAAAAACTTAACTTTAGACCTCTATTACTTCTTAACTCAAGTAAATTGATTGATAAGTTGAAAAAATTAAATGTAAAATGTAATAGAAAAGAATGTTATGGCAGCATAAAATTACCTACAGCACCTGGTATTCCCAGGTGGTCTCCCATCCAAGAACTTACCAGGCCCAACACTGCATAGCTTCCAAGATCAGACGAGATTGGACATGTCCAGTGTGGTTTTGCTGTAGGTGCTCAAAACCCTTAACTTTAGACCTCTTTTACTTCTTAACTCAAGTAAATTCATTGATAAGTTGAAAAAATTAAATGTAAAATGTAATAGAAAAGAATGTTGTGGCTGTATAAAATTACCTACAGCACCTGGTATTCCCAGGTGGTTTCCCATCCAAGTACAAACCAGGCCCAACACTGCATAGCTTCCAAGATCAGACGAGATTGGGCATGTCCAGTGTGGTTTGGCTGTAGGTACTCAAAAGCTTTAAATTTAGACCTCTATTACTTCTTAACTCAAGTAAATTCATTGATAAGTTGAAAAAATTAAATGTAAAATGTAATAGAAATGAATGTTATGGCAGTATAAAATTACCTACAGCATCTGGTATTCCCAGGTGGTCTCCCATCCAAGTACTAACCAGGCCCAACACTGCATAGCTTCCAAGATCAGACAAGATTGGGCATGTCCAGTGTGGTTTGGCTGTAGGTGCTCAAAAACTTTAACTTTAGACCTCTTTTACTTCTTAACTCAAGTAAATTCATTAATAAGTTTAAAAATGAAATGTAAAATGTAACAGAAAAGAATGTTATGGCAGTATAAAATTACATACAGCTCCTGGTATTCCCAGGTGGTCTCCCATCCAAGTACTAACCCGGCCCAACACTGCATAGCTTCCAAGATCAGACGAGCTTGGGCATGTCCAGTGTCATATGGCTGTAGGTGCTCAAACACATTAACTTTAGACCTCTTTTACTTCTTTACTCAAGTAAATTCATTGATAAGTTGAAAAAATTAAATGTAAAATGTAATAGAAAAGAATGTTATGGCTGCATAAAAATACCAACAGCACCTGGTATTCCCAGGTGGTCTCCCAACCAAGTACTAACCAGGCCCAACACTGCATAGCTTTCAAGATCAGACGAGATTGGGCATGTCCAGTGTGATTTGGCTGTAGGTGCTCAAGAAACTTAACTTTAGACCTCTATTACTTCTTAACTCAAGTAAATTCATTGATAAGTTGAAAAAATTAAATGTAAAATGTAATAGAAAAGAATGTTATGGCAGTATAAAATTACCTACAGCACCTGGTATTCCCAGGTGGTCTCCCATCCACGTAATAACCATGCCCAACACTGCACAGCTTCCAAGATCACTGGACATTGGCCATGTCCAGTGTGGTTTTGCTGTAGGTGCCCAAAAACATTAACTTTAGACCTCTTTTACTTATTAACTCAAGTAAATTCATTGATTAGTTGAAAAAATTAAATGTAAAATGTAATAGAAAAGAATGTTATGGCTGTATAAAATTACCTACAGCATCTGGTATTCCCAGGTGGTCTCCCATCCAAGCACTAACCAGGCCCAACACTGCATAGCTTCCAATATCAGACGAGATTGGGCATGTCCAGTGTGGTTTGGCTGTAGGTGCTCAAATACATTAACTTTAGACCTCTTTTACTTCTTAACTCAAGTAAATTCATTGATAAGTTGAAAAAATTTTATGTAAAATGTAATAGAAATGAATGTTTTGGCTGTATAAAATTACCTACAGCACCTGGTATTCCCAGGTGGTCTCCCATCCAAATACTAACCAGACCCAACAATGCTTAGTTTCCAAGATCAGACGAGATTGGGCACATCCAGAGTGGTTTGGCTGTAGGTGCTCAAAATACTTAACTTTAGACCTCTATTACTTCTTAACTCAAGTAAATTCATTGTTAAGTTGTAAAAATGAAATGTAAAATGTAATAGAAAAGAATGTTATGGCAGTATAAAATTACCTACAGCACCTGGTATTCCCAGGTGGTCTCCCATCCAAGTACTAACCAGGCCCAACACTGCATAGTTTCCAAGATCAGACGAGATTGGGCATGTCCAGTGTGGTTTGGCTGTAGGTGCTCAAATACATTAACTTTAGACCTCTTTTACTTCTTTACTCAAGTAAATTCATTGATAAGTTGAAAAAATTAAATGTAAAATGTAATAGAAAAGAATGTTTTGGCAGTATAAAAATACCTACAGCACCTGGTATTCCCAGGTGGTCTCCCATCCAAGTACTAACCAGGCCCAACACTGCATAGCTTCCAAGATCAGACGAGATTGGGCATGTCCAGTGTGGTTTGACTGTAGGTGCTCAAAAACATTAACTTTAGCCCTCTTTTACTTCTTAAATCAAGTAAATTCATTGATAAGTTGAAAAAATTAAATGTAAAATGTAATAGAAAAGAATGTTATGGCTGTATAAAATTACCTACAGCACCTGTTATTCCCAGGTGGTCTCCCATCCAAGTACTAACCAGGCCCAACACTGCATAGCTTCCAAGATCAGATGAGATTGGGCATGTCCAGTGTGGTTTGACTGTAGGTGCTCAAAAACATTAAATTTAGACCTCTTTTACTTCTTAACTCAAGTAAATTCATTGATAAGTTGAAAAAATTAAATGTAAAATTTAATAGAAAAGAATGTTATGACAGTATAAAATTACCTACAGCACCTGGTATTCCCAGGTGGTCTCCCATTCAAATACTAACCAGGCCCAACACTGCATAGCTTCCAAGATCAGACGAGATTGGGCATGTCCAGTGTGGTTTGACTGTAGGTGCTCAAAAACATTAACTTTAGACCTCTTTTACTTCTTAACTCAAGTAAATTCATTGATAAGTTGAAAAAATTAAATGTAAAATGTAATAGAAAAGAATGTTATGTTAGTATAAAATTACCTACAGCATCAGGTATTCCCAGGTGGTCTCCCATCCAAGTACTAACCAGGCCCAACACTGCATTGCTTCCAAGATCAGACGAGATTGGGCATGTCCAGTGTGGTTTGGCTGTAGGTGCTCAAAAGCTTTAAATTTAGACCTCTTTTACTTCTTAACTCAAGTAAATTCATTGCTAAGTTTAAAAATGAAATGTAAAATGTAACCGAAAAGAATGTTATGGCAGTATAAAATTACATACAGCTCCTGGTATTCCCAGGTGGTCTCCCATCCAATTACTAACCTGGCCCAACACTGCATAGCTTCCAAGATCAGACGAGATTGGGTAGGTCCAGTGTGGTTTGGCTGTAGGTGCTCAAAAATATTAACTTTAGAACTCTTTTACTTCTTAACTCAAGTAAATTCATTGATAAGTTGAAAAAATTTAATGTAAAATGTAATAGAAAAGAATGTTATGGCTGTATAAAATTACCTACAGCACCTGGTATTCCCAGGTGGTCTCCCATCCAAGTACTAACCAGGCCCAACACTGCATAGTTTCCAAGATCAGACGAGATTGGGCATGTCCAGTGTGGTATGGCTGTAGGTGCTCAAATACATTAACTTTAGACCTCTTTTACTTCTTTACTCAAGTAAATTCATTGATAAGTTGAAAAAATTAAATGTAAAATGTAATAGAAAAGAAAGTTATGGCTGCATAAAAATACCAACAGCACCTGGTATTCCCAGGTGGTCTCCCAACCAAGTACTAACCAGGCCCAACACTGCATAGCTTCCAAGATCAGACAAGATTGGGCATGTCCAGTGTGATTTGGCTGTAGGTGCTCAAAAAACTTAACTTTAGACCTCTATTACTTCTTAACTCAAGTAAATTCATTGATAAGTTGAAAAAATTAAATGTAAA
Source organism: Taudactylus pleione (assembly GCA_031769625.1). Lineage (NCBI taxonomy): Eukaryota > Metazoa > Chordata > Amphibia > Anura > Myobatrachidae > Taudactylus > Taudactylus pleione. The sequence goes on along the minus strand of JAUIMM010000965.1, from coordinate 6,230,920 downwards.
ATGTAATAGAAAAGAATGTTATGGCAGCATAAAATTACCTACAGCACCTGGTATTCCCAGGTGGTCTCCCATCCAAGAATTTACCAGGCCCAACACTGCATAGCTTCCAAGATCAGATGAGATTGGACATTTCCAGTGTGGTTTTGCTGTAGGTGCTCAAAACCCTTAACTTTAGACCTCTTTTACTTCTTAACTCAAGTAAATTCATTGATAAGTTGAAAAAATTAAATGTAAAATGTAATAGAAAAGAATGTTGTGGCTGTATAAAATTACCTACAGCACCAGGTATTCCCAGGTGGTTTCCCATCCAAGTACAAACCAGGACCAACACTGCATAGCTTCCAAGATCAGACGAGATTGGGCATGTCCAGTGTGGTTTGGCTGTAGGTACTCAAAAGCATTAAATTTAGACCTCTATTACTTCTTAACTCAAGTAAATTCATTGATAAGTTGAAAAAATTAATTGTAAAATGTAATAGAAATGAATGTTATGGCAGTATAAAATTACCTACAGCATCTGGTATTCCCAGGTGGTCTCCCATCCAAGTACTAACCAGGCCCAACACTGCATAGCTTCCAAGATCAGACAAGATTGGGCATGTCCAGTGTGGTTTGGCTGTAGGTGCTCAAAAACTTTAACTTTAGACCTCTTTAATTCTTAACTCAAGTAAATTCATTAATAAGTTTAAAAATGAAATGTAAAATGTAACAGAAAAGAATGTTATGGCAGTATAAAAGTACCTACAGCTCCTGGTATTCCAGGTGGTCTCCCATCCAAGTACTAACCTGGCCCAACACTGCATAGCTTCCAAGATCAGACGAGCTTGGGCATGTCCAGTGTGGTATGGCTGTAGGTGCTAAAATACATTAACTTTAGACCTCTTTTACTTCTTTACTCAAGTAAATTCATTGATAAGTTGAAAAAATTAAATGTAAAATGTAATAGAAAAGAATGTTATGGCTGCATAAAAATACCAACAGCACCTGGTATTCCCAGGTGGTTTCCCAACCAAGTACTAACCAGGCCCAACACTGCATAGCTTCCAAGATCAGATGAGATTGGGCATGTCCAGTGTGATTTGGCTGTAGGTGCTCAAGAAACTTAACTTTAGACCTCTATTACTTCTTAACTCAAGTAAATTCATTGATAAGTTGAAAAAATTAAATGTAAAATGTAATAGAAAAGAATGTTATGGCAGTATAAAATTACCTACAGCACCTGGTATTCCCAGGTGGTCTCCCATCCATGTAATAACCATGCCCAACACTGCACAGCTTCCAAGATCACTGGACATTGGCCTTGTCCAGTGTGGTTTTGCTGTAGGTGCCCAAAAACATTAACTTTAGACCTCTTTTACTTCTTAACTCAAGTAAATTCATTGATAAGTTGAAAAAATTAAATGTAAAATGTAATAGAAAAGAATGTTATGGCTGTATAAAATTACCTACAGCACCTGGTATTCCCAGGTGGTCTCCCATCCAAGTACTAACCAGGCCCAACACTGCATAGCTTCCAAGATCAGACGAGATTGGGCATGTCCAGTGTGGTTTGACTGTAGGTGCTCAAAAACATTAACTTTAGCCCTCTTTTACTTCTTAAATCAAGTAAATTCATTGATAAGTTGAAAAAATTAAATGTAAAATGTAATAGAAAAGAATGTTATGGCTGTATAAAATTACCTACAGCACCTGTTATTCCCAGGTGGTCTCCCATCCAAGTACTAACCAGGCCCAACACTGCATAGCTTCCAAGATCAGATGAGATTGGGCATGTCCAGTGTGGTTTGACTGTAGGTGCTCAAAAACATTAAATTTAGACCTCTTTTACTTCTTAACTCAAGTAAATTCATTGATAAGTTGAAAAAATTAAATGTAAAATTTAATAGAAAAGAATGTTATGACAGTATAAAATTACCTACAGCACCTGGTATTCCCAGGTGGTCTCCCATTCAAATACTAACCAGGCCCAACACTGCATAGCTTCCAAGATCAGACGAGATTGGGCATGTCCAGTGTGGTTTGACTGTAGGTGCTCAAAAACATTAACTTTAGACCTCTTTTACTTCTTAACTCAAGTAAATTCATTGATAAGTTGAAAAAATTAAATGTAAAATGTAATAGAAAAGAATGTTATGTTAGTATAAAATTACCTACAGCATCAGGTATTCCCAGGTGGTCTCCCATCCAAGTACTAACCAGGCCCAACACTGCATAGCTTCCAAGATCAGACGAGATTGGGCATGTCCAGTGTGGTTTGGCTGTAGGTGCTCAAAAGCTTTAAATTTAGACCTCTTTTACTTCTTAACTCAAGTAAATTCATTGCTAAGTTTAAAAATGAAATGTAAAATGTAACCGAAAAGAATGTTATGGCAGTATAAAATTACATACAGCTCCTGGTATTCCCAGGTGGTCTCCCATCCAATTACTAACCTGGCCCAACACTGCATAGCTTCCAAGATCAGACGAGATTGGGTAGGTCCAGTGTGGTTTGGCTGTAGGTGCTCAAAAATATTAACTTTAGAACTCTTTTACTTCTTAACTCAAGTAAATTCATTGATAAGTTGAAAAAATTTAATGTAAAATGTAATAGAAAAGAATGTTATGGCTGTATAAAATTACCTACAGCACCTGGTATTCCCAGGTGGTCTCCCATCCAAGTACTAACCAGGCCCAACACTGCATAGTTTCCAAGATCAGACGAGATTGGGCATGTCCAGTGTGGTATGGCTGTAGGTGCTCAAATACATTAACTTTAGACCTCTTTTACTTCTTTACTCAAGTAAATTCATTGATAAGTTGAAAAAATTAAATGTAAAATGTAATAGAAAAGAAAGTTATGGCTGCATAAAAATACCAACAGCACTTGGTATTACCAGGTGGTCTCCCAACCAAGTACTAACCAGGCCCAACACTGCATAGCTTCCAAGATCAGACAAGATTGGGCATGTCCAGTGTGATTTGGCTGTAGGTGCTCAAAAAACTTAACTTTAGACCTCTATTACTTCTTAACTCAAGTAAATTCATTGATAAGTTGAAAAAATTAAATGTAAAATGTAATAGAAAAGAATGTTATGGCAGCATAAAATTACCTACAGCACCTGGTATTCCCAGGTGGTCTCCCATCCAAGAATTTACCAGGCCCAACACTGCATAGCTTCCAAGATCAGACGAGATTGGACATTTCCAGTGTGGTTTTGCTGTAGGTGCTCAAAACCCTTAACTTTAGACCTCTTTTACTTCTTAACTCAAGTAAATTCATTGATAAGTTGAAAAAATTAAATGTAAAATGTAATAGAAAAGAATGTTGTGGCTGTATAAAATTACCTACAGCACCAGGTATTCCCAGGTGGTTTCCCATCCAAGTACAAACCAGGACCAACACTGCATAGCTTCCAAGATCAGACGAGATTGGGCATGTCCAGTGTGGTTTGGCTGTAGGTACTCAAAAGCATTAAATTTAGACCTCTATTACTTCTTAACTCAAGTAAATTCATTGATAAGTTGAAAAAATTAATTGTAAAATGTAATAGAAATGAATGTTATGGCAGTATAAAATTACCTACAGCATCTGGTATTCCCAGGTGGTCTCCCATCCAAGTACTAACCTGGCCCAACACTGCATAGCTTCCAAGATCAGACGAGCTTGGGCATGTCCAGTGTGGTATGGCTGTAGGTGCTAAAATACATTAACTTTAGACCTCTTTTACTTCTTTACTCAAGTAAATTCATTGATAAGTTGAAAAAATTAAATGTAAAATGTAATAGAAAAGAATGTTATGGCTGCATAAAAATACCAACAGCACCTGGTATTCCCAGGTGGTCTCCCAACCAAGTACTAACCAGGCCCAACACTGCATAGCTTCCAAGATCAGACGAGATTGGGCATGTCCAGTGTGATTTGGCTGTAGGTGCTCAAGAAACTTAACTTTAGACCTCTATTACTTCTTAACTCAAGTAAATTCATTGATAAGTTGAAAAAATTAAATGTAAAATGTAATAGAAAAGAATGTTATGGCAGTATAAAATTACCTACAGCACCTGGTATTCCCAGGTGGTCTCCCATCCACGTAATAACCATGCCCAACACTGCACAGCTTCCAAGATCACTGGACATTGGCCTTGTCCAGTGTGGTTTTGCTGTAGGTGCCCAAAAACATTAACTTTAGACCTCTTTTACTTCTTAACTCAAGTAAATTCATTGATAAGTTGAAAAAATTAAATGTAAAATGTAATAGAAAAGAATGTTATGGCTGTATAAAATTACCTACAGCATCTGGTATTCCCAGGTGGTCTCCCATCCAAGCACTAACCAGGCCCAACACTGCATAGCTTCCAATATCAGATGAGATTGGGCATTTCCAGTGTGGTTTGGCTGTAGATGCTCAAATACATTAACTTTAGACCTCTTTTACTTCTTTACTCAAGTAAATTCATTGATAAGTTGAAAAATTTTTATGTAAAATGTAATAGAAATGAATGTTTTGGCTGTATAAAATTACCTACAGCACCTGGTATTCCCAGGTGGTCTCCCATCCAAATACTAACCAGACCCAACAATGCTTAGTTTTCAAGATCAGATGAGATTGGGCACGTCCAAAGTGGTTTGGCTGTAGGTGCTCAAAATACTTAACTTTAGACCTCTATTACTTCTTAACTCAAGTAAATTCATTGTTAAGTTGTAAAAATGAAATGTAAAATGTAATAGAAAAGAATGTTATGGCAGTATAAAATTACCTACAGCTCCTGGTATTCCCAGGTGGTCTCCCATCCAAGTACTAATCAAGCCCAACACTGCATAGCTTCCAAGATCAGACGAGATTGGGCATGTCCAGTGTGGTTTGGCTGTAGGTGCTCAGAAACCTTAACTTTAGACCTCTATTACTTCTTAACTCAAGTAAATTCATTGATAAGTTGAAAAAATTAAATGTAAAATGTAATAGAAAAGAATGTTATGGCAGCATAAAATTACCTACAGCACCTGGTATTCCCAGGTGGTCTCCCATCCAAGAACTAACCAGGCCCAACACTGCATTGCTTCCAAGATCAGACGAGATTGGGCATGTCCAGTGTGGTTTGGCTGTAGGTACTCAAAAGCATTAAATTTAGACCTCTATTACTTCTTAACTCAAGTAAATTCATTGATAAGTTGAAAAAATTAAATGTAAAATGTAATAGAAATGAATGTTATGGCAGTATAAAATTACTTACAGCATCTGGTATTCCCAGGTGGTCTCCCATCCAAGTACTAACCAGGCCCAACACTGCATAGCTTCCAAGATCAGACGAGATTGGGCATGTCCAGTGTGGTTTGGCTGTAGGTGCTCAAAAACATTAACTTTAGTCCTCTTTTACTTCTTAACTCAAGTAAATTCATTGATAAGTTTAAAAATGAAATGTAAAATGTAATAGAAAAGAATGTTATGTTAGTATAAAATTACCTACAGCATCAGGTATTCCCAGGTGGTCTCCCATCCAAGTACTAACCAGGCCCAACACTGCATAGCTTCCAAGATCAGACGAGATCGGGCATGTCCAGTGTGGTTTGGCTGTAGGTGCTCAAAAGCTTTAAATTTAGACCTCTTTTACTTCTTAACTCAAGTAAATTCATTGCTAAGTTTAAAAATGAAATGTAAAATGTAACCGAAAAGAATGTTATGGCAGTATAAAATTACATACAGCTCCTGGTATTCCCAGGTGGTCTCCCATCCAATTACTAACCTGGCCCAACACTGCATAGCTTCCAAGATCAGACGAGATTGGGTAGGTCCAGTGTGGTTTGGCTGTAGGTGCTCAAAAATATTAACTTTAGAACTCTTTTACTTCTTAACTCAAGTAAATTCATTGATAAGTTGAAAAAATTTAATGTAAAATGTAATAGAAAAGAATGTTATGGCTGTATAAAATTACCTACAGCACCTGGTATTCCCAGGTGGTCTCCCATCCAAGTACTAACCAGGCCCAACACTGCATAGTTTCCAAGATCAGACGAGATTGGGCATGTCCAGTGTGGTATGGCTGTAGGTGCTCAAATACATTAACTTTAGACCTCTTTTACTTCTTTACTCAAGTAAATTCATTGATAAGTTGAAAAAATTAAATGTAAAATGTAATAGAAAAGAAAGTTATGGCTGCATAAAAATACCAACAGCACTTGGTATTCCCAGGTGGTCTCCCAACCAAGTACTAACCAGGCCCAACACTGCATAGCTTCCAAGATCAGACAAGATTGGGCATGTCCAGTGTGATTTGGCTGTAGGTGCTCAAAAAACTTAACTTTAGACCTCTATTACTTCTTAACTCAAGTAAATTCATTGATAAGTTGAAAAAATTAAATGTAAAATGTAATAGAAAAGAATGTTATGGCAGCATAAAATTACCTACAGCACCTGGTATTCCCAGGTGGTCTCCCATCCAAGAATTTACCAGGCCCAACACTGCATAGCTTCCAAGATCAGACGAGATTGGACATTTCCAGTGTGGTTTTGCTGTAGGTGCTCAAAACCCTTAACTTTAGACCTCTTTTACTTCTTAACTCAAGTAAATTCATTGATAAGTTGAAAAAATTAAATGTAAAATGTAATAGAAAAGAATGTTGTGGCTGTATAAAATTACCTACAGCACCAGGTATTCCCAGGTGGTTTCCCATCCAAGTACAAACCAGGACCAACACTGCATAGCTTCCAAGATCAGACGAGATTGGGCATGTCCAGTGTGGTTTGGCTGTAGGTACTCAAAAGCATTAAATTTAGACCTCTATTACTTCTTAACTCAAGTAAATTCATTGATAAGTTGAAAAAATTAATTGTAAAATGTAATAGAAATGAATGTTATGGCAGTATAAAATTACCTACAGCATCTGGTATTCCCAGGTGGTCTCCCATCCAAGTACTAACCTGGCCCAACACTGCATAGCTTCCAAGATCAGACGAGCTTGGGCATGTCCAGTGTGGTATGGCTGTAGGTGCTAAAATACATTAACTTTAGACCTCTTTTACTTCTTTACTCAAGTAAATTCATTGATAAGTTGAAAAAATTAAATGTAAAATGTAATAGAAAAGAATGTTATGGCTGCATAAAAATACCAACAGCACCTGGTATTCCCAGGTGGTCTCCCAACCAAGTACTAACCAGGCCCAACACTGCATAGCTTCCAAGATCAGACGAGATTGGGCATGTCCAGTGTGATTTGGCTGTAGGTGCTCAAGAAACTTAACTTTAGACCTCTATTACTTCTTAACTCAAGTAAATTCATTGATAAGTTGAAAAAATTAAATGTAAAATGTAATAGAAAAGAATGTTATGGCAGTATAAAATTACCTACAGCACCTGGTATTCCCAGGTGGTCTCCCATCCACGTAATAACCATGCCCAACACTGCACAGCTTCCAAGATCACTGGACATTGGCCTTGTCCAGTGTGGTTTTGCTGTAGGTGCCCAAAAACATTAACTTTAGACCTCTTTTACTTCTTAACTCAAGTAAATTCATTGATAAGTTGAAAAAATTAAATGTAAAATGTAATAGAAAAGAATGTTATGGCTGTATAAAATTACCTACAGCATCTGGTATTCCCAGGTGGTCTCCCATCCAAGCACTAACCAGGCCCAACACTGCATAGCTTCCAATATCAGATGAGATTGGGCATTTCCAGTGTGGTTTGGCTGTAGGTGCTCAAATACATTAACTTTAGACCTCTTTTACTTCTTTACTCAAGTAAATTCATTGATAAGTTGAAAAATTTTTATGTAAAATGTAATAGAAATGAATGTTTTGGCTGTATAAAATTACCTACAGCACCTGGTATTCCCAGGTGGTCTCCCATCCAAATACTAACCAGACCCAACAATGCTTAGTTTTCAAGATCAGATGAGATTGGGCACGTCCAAAGTGGTTTGGCTGTAGGTGCTCAAAATACTTAACTTTAGACCTCTATTACTTCTTAACTCAAGTAAATTCATTGTTAAGTTGTAAAAATGAAATGTAAAATGTAATAGAAAAGAATGTTATGGCAGTATAAAATTACCTACAGCTCCTGGTATTCCCAGGTGGTCTCCCATCCAAGTACTAATCAAGCCCAACACTGCATAGCTTCCAAGATCAGACGAGATTGGGCATGTCCAGTGTGGTTTGGCTGTAGGTGCTCAGAAACCTTAACTTTAGACCTCTATTACTTCTTAACTCAAGTAAATTCATTGATAAGTTGAAAAAATTAAATGTAAAATGTAATAGAAAAGAATGTTATGGCAGCATAAAATTACCTACAGCACCTGGTATTCCCAGGTGGTCTCCCATCCAAGAACTAACCAGGCCCAACACTGCATTGCTTCCAAGATCAGACGAGATTGGGCATGTCCAGTGTGGTTTGGCTGTAGGTACTCAAAAGCATTAAATTTAGACCTCTATTACTTCTTAACTCAAGTAAATTCATTGATAAGTTGAAAAAATTAAATGTAAAATGTAATAGAAATGAATGTTATGGCAGTATAAAATTACTTACAGCATCTGGTATTCCCAGGTGGTCTCCCATCCAAGTACTAACCAGGCCCAACACTGCATAGCTTCCAAGATCAGACGAGATTGGGCATGTCCAGTGTGGTTTGGCTGTAGGTGCTCAAAAACATTAACTTTAGTCCTCTTTTACTTCTTAACTCAAGTAAATTCATTGATAAGTTTAAAAATGAAATGTAAAATGTAATAGAAAAGAATGTTATGGCAGTTTAAAATTACCAACAGCACCTGGTATTCCCAGGTGGTCTCCCATCCAAGTACTAACCTGGCCCAACACTGCATAGCTTCCAAGATCAGACGAGCTTGGGCATGTCCAGTGTGGTATGGCTGTAGGTGCTAAAATACATTAACTTTAGACCTCTTTTACTTCTTTACTCAAGTAAATTCATTGATAAGTTGAAAAAATTAAATGTAAAATGTAATAGAAAAGAATGTTATGGCTGCATAAAAATACCAACAGCACCTGGTATTCCCAGGTGGTCTCCCAACCAAGTACTAACCAGGCCCAACACTGCATAGCTTCCAAGATCAGACGAGATTGGGCATGTCCAGTGTGATTTGGCTGTAGGTGCTCAAGAAACTTAACTTTAGACCTCTATTACTTCTTAACTCAAGTAAATTCATTGATAAGTTGAAAAAATTAAATGTAAAATGTAATAGAAAAGAATGTTATGGCAGTATAAAATTACCTACAGCACCTGGTATTCCCAGGTGGTCTCCCATCCACGTAATAACCATGCCCAACACTGCACAGCTTCCAAGATCACTGGACATTGGCCTTGTCCAGTGTGGTTTTGCTGTAGGTGCCCAAAAACATTAACTTTAGACCTCTTTTACTTCTTAACTCAAGTAAATTCATTGATAAGTTGAAAAAATTAAATGTAAAATGTAATAGAAAAGAATGTTATGGCTGTATAAAATTACCTACAGCATCTGGTATTCCCAGGTGGTCTCCCATCCAAGCACTAACCAGGCCCAACACTGCATAGCTTCCAATATCAGATGAGATTGGGCATTTCCAGTGTGGTTTGGCTGTAGGTGCTCAAATACATTAACTTTAGACCTCTTTTACTTCTTTACTCAAGTAAATTCATTGATAAGTTGAAAAATTTTTATGTAAAATGTAATAGAAATGAATGTTTTGGCTGTATAAAATTACCTACAGCACCTGGTATTCCCAGGTGGTCTCCCATCCAAATACTAACCAGACCCAACAATGCTTAGTTTTCAAGATCAGATGAGATTGGGCACGTCCAAAGTGGTTTGGCTGTAGGTGCTCAAAATACTTAACTTTAGACCTCTATTACTTCTTAACTCAAGTAAATTCATTGTTAAGTTGTAAAAATGAAATGTAAAATGTAATAGAAAAGAATGTTATGGCAGTATAAAATTACCTACAGCTCCTGGTATTCCCAGGTGGTCTCCCATCCAAGTACTAATCAAGCCCAACACTGCATAGCTTCCAAGATCAGACGAGATTGGGCATGTCCAGTGTGGTTTGGCTGTAGGTGCTCAGAAACCTTAACTTTAGACCTCTATTACTTCTTAACTCAAGTAAATTCATTGATAAGTTGAAAAAATTAAATGTAAAATGTAATAGAAAAGAATGTTATGGCAGCATAAAATTACCTACAGCACCTGGTATTCCCAGGTGGTCTCCCATCCAAGAACTAACCAGGCCCAACACTGCATTGCTTCCAAGATCAGACGAGATTGGGCATGTCCAGTGTGGTTTGGCTGTAGGTACTCAAAAGCATTAAATTTAGACCTCTATTACTTCTTAACTCAAGTAAATTCATTGATAAGTTGAAAAAATTAAATGTAAAATGTAATAGAAATGAATGTTATGGCAGTATAAAATTACTTACAGCATCTGGTATTCCCAGGTGGTCTCCCATCCAAGTACTAACCAGGCCCAACACTGCATAGCTTCCAAGATCAGACGAGATTGGGCATGTCCAGTGTGGTTTGGCTGTAGGTGCTCAAAAACATTAACTTTAGTCCTCTTTTACTTCTTAACTCAAGTAAATTCATTGATAAGTTTAAAAATGAAATGTAAAATGTAATAGAAAAGAATGTTATGGCAGTTTAAAATTACCAACAGCACCTGGTATTCCCAGGTGGTCTCCCATCCAAGTACTAACCAGGCCCAACACTGCATAGCTTCCAAGATCAGACGAGATTGGGCATGTCCAGTGTGGTTTGGCTGTAGGCGCTCAAAAGCTTTAAATTTAGACCTCTTTTACTTCTTAACTCAAGTAAATTCATTTCTAAGTTTAAAAATGAAATGTAAAATGTAACCGAAAAGAATGTTATGGCAGTATAAAATTACATACAGCTCCTGGTATTCCCAGGTGGCCTCCCATCCAATTACTAACCTGGCCCAACACTGCATAGCTTCCAAGATCAGACGAGATTGGGCAGGTCCAGTGTGGTTTGGCTGTAGGTGCTCAAAAATATTAACTTTAGAACTCTTTTACTTCTTAACTCAAGTAAATTCATTGATAAGTTGAAAAAATTTAATGTAAAATGTAATAGAAAAGAATGTTATGGCTGTATAAAATTACCTACAGCACCTGGTATTCCCAGGTGGTCTCCCATCCAAGTACTAACCAGGCCCAACACTGCATAGTTTCCAAGATCAGACGAGATTGGGCACGTCCAGTGTGGTATGGCTGTAGGTGCTCAAATACATTAACTTTAGACCTCTTTTACTTCTTTACTCAAGTAAATTCATTGATAAGTTGAAAAAATTAAATGTAAAATGTAATAGAAAAGAAAGTTATGGCTGCATAAAAATACCAACAGCACCTGGTATTCCCAGGTGGTCTCCCAACCAAGTACTAACCAGACCCAACACTGCATAGCTTCCAAGATCAGACGAGATTGGGCATGTCCAGTGTGATTTGGCTGTAGGTGCTCAAAAAACTTAACTTTAGACCTCTATTACTTCTTAACTCAAGTAAATTCATTGATAAGTTGAAAAAATTAAAAGTAAAATGTAATAGAAAAGAATGTTATGGCAGCATAAAATTACCTACAGCACCTGGTATTCCCAGGTGGTCTCCCATCCAAGAACTTACCAGGCCCAACACTGCATAGCTTCCAAGATCAGATGAGATTGGACATGTCCAGTGTGGTTTTGCTGTAGGTGCTCAAAACCCTTAACTTTAGACCTCTTTTACTTCTTAACTCAAGTAAATTCATTGATAAGTTGAAAAAATTAAATGTAAAATGTAATAGAAAAGAATGTTGTGGCTGTATAAAATTACCTACAGCACCAGGTATTCCCAGGTGGTTTCCCATCCAGGTACAAACCAGGCCCAACACTGCATAGCTTCCAAGATCAGACGAGATTGGGCATGTCCAGTGTGATTTGGCAGTAGGTGCTCAAGAAACTTAACTTTAGACCTCTATTACTTCTTAACTCAAGTAAATTCATTGATAAGTTGAAAAAATGAAATGTAAAATGTAATAGAAAAGAATGTTATGGCAGCATAAAATTACCTACAGCACCTGGTATTCCCAGGTGGTCTCCCATCCAAGAACTTACCAGGCCCAACACTGCATAGCTTCCAAGATCAGATGAGATTGGACATGTCCAGTGTGGTTTTGCTGTAGGTGCTCAAAACCCTTAACTTTAGACCTCTTTTACTTCTTAACTCAAGTAAATTCATTGATAAGTTGAAAAAATTAAATGTAAAATGTAATAGAAAAGAATGTTGTGGCTGTATAAAATTACCTACAGCACCAGGTATTCCCAGGTGGTTTCCCATCCAAGTACAAACCAGGCCCAACACTGCATAGCTTCCAAGATCAGATGAGATTGGGCATGTCCAGTGTGATTTGGCTGTAGGTGCTCAAGAAACTTAACTTTAGACCTCTATTACTTCTTAACTCAAGTAAATTCATTGATAAGTCGAAAAAATTAAATGTAAAATGTAATAGAAAAGAATGTTATGGCAGCATAAAATTACCTACAGCACCTGGTATTCCCAGGTGGTCTCCCATCCAAGAACTAACCAGGCCCAACACTGCATAGCTTCCAAGATCAGACGAGATTGGGCATGTCCAGTGTGGTTTGGCTGTAGGTACTCAAAAGCATTAAATTTAGACCTCTATTACTTCTTAACTCAAGTAAATTCATTGATAAGTTGAAAAAATTAAATGTAAAATGTAATAGAAATGAATGTTATGGCAGTATAAAATTACCTACAGCATCTGGTATTCCCAGGTGGTCTCCCATCCAAGTACTAACCAGGCCCAACACTGCATAGCTTCCAAGATCAGATGAGATTGGGCATGTCCAGTGTGGTTTGGCTGTAGGTGCTCAAAAACATTAACTTTAGTCCTCTTTTACTTCTTAACTCAAGTAAATTCATTGATAAGTTTAAAAATGAAATGTAAAATGTAATAGAAAAGAATGTTATGGCAGTTTAAAATTACCAACAGCACCTGGTATTCCCAGGTGGTCTCCCATCCAAGTACTAACCAGGCCCAACACTGTATAGCTTCCAAGATCAGACGAGATTGGGCATGTCCAGTGTGGTTTGGCTGTAGGTGCTCAAAAGCTTTAAATTTAGACCTCTTTTACTTCTTAACTCAAGTAAATTCATTGCTAAGTTTAAAAATGAAATGTAAAATGTAACCGAAAAGAATGTTATGGCAGTATAAAATTACATACAGCTCCTGGTATTCCCAGGTGGCCTCCCATCCAATTACTAACCTGGCCCAACACTGCATAGCTTCCAAGATCAGACGAGATTGGGCAGGTCCAGTGTGGTTTGGCTGTAGGTGCTCAAAAATTTTAACTTTAGAACTCTTTTACTTCTTAACTCAAGTAAATTCATTGATAAGTTGAAAAAATTTAATGTAAAATGTAATAGAAAAGAATGTTATGGCTGTATAAAATTACCTACAGCACCTGGAATTCCCAGGTGGTCTCCCATCCAAGTACTAACCAGGCCCAACACTGCATAGTTTCCAAGATCAGACAAGATTCGGCACGTCCAGTGTGGTATGGCTGTAGGTGCTCACATACATTAACTTTAGACCTCTTTTACTTCTTTACTCAAGTAAATTCATTGATAAGTTGAAAAAATTAAATGTAAAATGTAATAGAAAAGAATGTTGTGGCTGTATAAAATTACCTACAGCACCAGGTATTCCCAGGTGGTTTCCCATCCAAGTACAAACCAGGCCCAACACTGCATAGCTTCCAAGATCAGACGAGATTGGGCATGTCCAGTGTGATTTGGCTGTAGGTGCTCAAGAAACTTAACTTTAGACCTCTATTACTTCTTAACTCAAGTAAATTCATTGATAAGTTGAAAAAATTAAATGTAAAATGTAATAGAAAAGAATGTTATGGCAGTATAAAATTACCTACAGCACCTGGTATTCCCAGGTGGTCTCCCATCCACGTAATAACCATGCCCAACACTGCACAGCTTCCAAGATCACTGGACATTGGCCTTGTCCAGTGTGGTTTTGCTGTAGGTGCCCAAAAACATTAACTTTAGACCTCTTTTACTTCTTAACTCAAGTAAATTCATTGATAAGTTGAAAAAATTAAATGTAAAATGTAATAGAAAAGAATGTTATGGCTGTATAAAATTACCTACAGCATCTGGTATTCCCAGGTGGTCTCCCATCCAAGCACTAACCAGGCCCAACACTGCATAGCTTCCAATATCAGATGAGATTGGGCATGTCCAGTGTGGTTTGGCTGTAGGTGCTCAAATACATTAACTTTAGACCTCTTTTACTTCTTAACTCAAGTAAATTCATTGATAAGTTGAAAAAATTTTTTGTAAAATGTAATAGAAATGAATGTTTTGGCTGTATAAAATTACCTACAGCACCTGGTATTCCCAGGTGGTCTCCCATCCAAATACTATCCAGACCCAACAATGCTTAGTTTCCAAGATCAGACGAGATTGGGCACGTCCAGAGTGGTTTGGCTGTAGGTGCTCAAAATACTTAACTTTAGACCTCTATTACTTCTTAACTCAAGTAAATTCATTGTTAAGTTGTAAAAATGAAATGTAAAATGTAATAGAAAAGAATGTTATGGCAGTATAAAATTACCTACAGCTCCTGGTATTCCCAGGTGGTCTCCCATCCAAGTACTAACCAAGCCCAACACTGCATAGCTTCCAAGATCAGACGAGATTGGGCATGTCCAGTGTGGTTTGGCTGTAGGTGCTCAGAAAGTTTAACTTTAGACCTCTATTACTTCTTAACTCAAGTAAATTCATTGATAAGTTGAAAAAATTAAATGTAAAATGTAATAGAAAAGAATTTTATGGCAGCATAAAATTACCTACAGCACCTGGTATTCCCAGGTGGTCTCCCATCCAAGAACTAACCAGGCCCAACACTGCATAGCTTCCAAGATCAGACGAGATTGGGCATGTCCAGTGTGGTTTGGCTGTAGGTGCTCAAAAATTTTAACTTTAGACATCTTTTACTTCTTAACTCAAGTAAATTCATTGATAAGTTTAAAAATGAAATGTAAAATGTAACAGAAAAGAATGTTATGGCAGTATAAAATTACCTAAAGCTCCTGGTATTCCCAGGTGGTCTCCCATCCAAGTACTAACCTGGCCCAACACTGCATAGCTTCCAAGATCAGACGAGCTTGGGCATGTCCAGTGTGGTTTGGTTGTAGGTGCTCAAAAACATTAACTTTAGAACTCTTTTACTTCTTAACTCAAGTAAATTCATTGATAAGTTGAAAAAATTTAATGTAAAATGTAATAGAAAAGAATGTTATGGCTGTATAAAATTACCTACAGCACCTGGTATTCCCAGGTGGTCTCCCATCCAAGTACTAACCAGGCCCAACACTGCATAGCTTCAAAGATCAGACGAGATTGGGCATGTCCAGTGTGGTTTGACTGTAGGTGCTCAAAAAAAATTTACTTTAGCCCTCTTTTACTTCTTAACTCAAGTAAATTCATTGATAAGTTGAAAAAATTAAATGTAAAATGTAATAGAAAAGAATGTTTTGGCTGTATAAAATTACCTACATCACCTGGTATTCCCAGGTGGTTTCCCATCCAAGTACAAACCAGGCCCAACACTGCATAGCTTCCAAGATCAGCCGAGATTGGGCATGTCCAGTGTGGTTTGGCTGTAGGTGCTCAAAAGCATTAAATTTAGACTTCTATTACTTCTTAACTCAAGTAAATTCATTGATAAGTTGAAAAAATTAAATGTAAAATGTAATAGAAAAGAATGTTATGGCTGTATAAAATTACCTACAGCACCTGGTATTCCCAGGTGGTCTCCCATCCAAGTACTAACCAGGCCCAACACTGCATAGCTTCCAAGATCAGATGAGATTGGGCATGTCCAGTGTGGTTTGACTGTAGGTACTCAAAAACATTAACTTTAGACCTCTTTTACTTCGTAACTCAAGTAAATTCATTGCTAAGTTTAAAAATGAAATGTAAAATGTAACCGAAAAGAATGTTATGGCAGCATAAAATTACCTACAGCACCTGGTATTCCCGGGTGGTCTCCCATCCAAGAACTAACCAGGCCCAACACTGCATAGCTTCCAAGATCAGACGAGATTGGGCATGTCCAGTGTGGTTTGGCTGTAGGTACTCAAAAGCATTAAATTTAGACCTCTATTACTTCTTAACTCAAGTAAATTCATTGATAAGTTGAAAAATTAAATGTAAACTGTAATAGAAATGAATGTTATGGCAGTATAAAATTACCTACAGCATCTGGTATTCCCAGGTGGTCTCCCATCCAAGTACTAACCAGGCCCAACACTGCATAGCTTCCAAGATCAGACGAGATTGGGCATGTCCAGTGTGGTTCGGCTGTAGGTGCTCAAAAGCTTTAAATTTAGACCTCTTTTACTTCTTAACTCAAGTAAATTCATTGCTAAGTTTAAAAATGAAATGTAAAATGTAACCAAAAAGAATGTTATGGCAGTATAAAATTACATACAGCTCCTGGTATTCCCAGGTGGTCTCCCATCCAATTACTAACCTGGCCCAACACTGCATAGCTTCCAAGATCAGACGAGATTGGGCAGGTCCAGTGTGGTTTGGCTGTAGGTGCTCAAAAATATTAACTTTAGAACTCTTTTACTTCTTAACTCAAGTAAATTTATTGATAAGTTGAAAAAATTTAATGTAAAATGTAATAGAAAAGAATGTTATGGCTGTATAAAATTACCTACAGCACCTGGTATTCCCAGGTGGTCTCCCATCCAAGTACTAACCAGGCCCAACACTGCATAGTTTCCAAGATCAGACGAGATTGGGCACGTCCAGTGTGGTATGGCTGTAGGTGCTCAAATACATTAACTTTAGACCTCTTTTACTTCTTTACTCAAGTAAATTCATTGATAAGTTGAAAAAATTAAATGTAAAATGTAATAGAAAAGAAAGTTATGGCTGCATAAAAATACCTACAGCACCTGGTATTCCCAGGTGGTCTCCCAACCAAGTACTAACCAGGCCCAACACTGCATAGCTTCCAAGATCAGACGAGATTGGGCATGTCCAGTGTGATTTGGCTGTAGGTGCTCAAAAAACTTAACTTTAGACCTCTATTACTTCTTAACTCAAGTAAATTCATTGATAAGTTGAAAAAATTAAATGTAAAATGTAATAGAAAAGAATGTTATGGCAGCATAAAATTACCTACAGCACCTGGTATTCCCAGGTGGTCTCCCATCCAAGAACTTACCAGGCCCAACACTGCATAGCTTCCAAGATCAGACGAGATTGGACATGTCCAGTGTGGTTTTGCTGTAGGTGCTCAAAACCCTTAACTTTAGACCTCTTTTACTTCTTAACTCAAGTAAATTCATTGATAAGTTGAAAAAATTAAATGTAAAATGTAATAGAAAAGAATGTTGTGGCTGTATAAAATTACCTACAGCACCAGGTATTCCCAGGTGGTTTCCCATCCAAGTACAAACCAGGCCCAACACTGCATAGCTTCCAAGATCAGACGAGATTGGGCATGTCCAGTGTGATTTGGCTGTAGGTGCTCAAGAAACTTAACTTTAGACCTCTATTACTTCTTAACTCAAGTAAATTCATTGATAAGTTGAAAAAATTAAATGTAAAATGTAATAGAAAAGAATGTTATGGCAGTATAAAATTACCTACAGCACCTGGTATTCCCAGGTGGTCTCCCATCCACGTAATAACCATGCCCAACACTGCACAGCTTCCAAGATCACTGGACATTGGCCTTGTCCAGTGTGGTTTTGCTGTAGGTGCCCAAAAACATTAACTTTAGACCTCTTTTACTTCTTAACTCAAGTAAATTCATTGATAAGTTGAAAAAATTAAATGTAAAATGTAATAGAAAAGAATGTTATGGCTGTATAAAATTACCTACAGCATCTGGTATTCCCAGGTGGTCTCCCATCCAAGCACTAACCAGGCCCAACACTGCATAGCTTCCAATATCAGATGAGATTGGGCATGTCCAGTGTGGTTTGGCTGTAGGTGCTCAAATACATTAACTTTAGACCTCTTTTACTTCTTAACTCAAGTAAATTCATTGATAAGTTGAAAAAAATTTTTGTAAAATGTAATAGAAATGAATGTTTTGGCTGTATAAAATTACCTACAGCACCTGGTATTCCCAGGTGGTCTCCCATCCAAATACTATCCAGACCCAACAATGCTTAGTTTCCAAGATCAGACGAGATTGGGCACGTCCAGAGTGGTTTGGCTGTAGGTGCTCAAAATACTTAACTTTAGACCTCTATTACTTCTTAACTCAAGTAAATTCATTGTTAAGTTGTAAAAATGAAATGTAAAATGTAATAGAAAAGAATGTTATGGCAGTATAAAATTACCTACAGCTCCTGGTATTCCCAGGTGGTCTCCCATCCAAGTACTAACCAAGCCCAACACTGCATAGCTTCCAAGATCAGACGAGATTGGGCATGTCCAGTGTGGTTTGGCTGTAGGTGCTCAGAAAGTTTAACTTTAGACCTCTATTACTTCTTAACTCAAGTAAATTCATTGATAAGTTGAAAAAATTAAATGTAAAATGTTATAGAAAAGAATTTTATGGCAGCATAAAATTACCTACAGCACCTGGTATTCCCAGGTGGTCTCCCATCCAAGAACTAACCAGGCCCAACACTGCATAGCTTCCAAGATCAGACGAGATTGGGCATGTCCAGTGTGGTTTGGCTGTAGGTGCTCAAAAATTTTAACTTTAGACATCTTTTACTTCTTAACTCAAGTAAATTCATTGATAAGTTTAAAAATGAAATGTAAAATGTAACAGAAAAGAATGTTATGGCAGTATAAAATTACCTAAAGCTCCTGGTATTCCCAGGTGGTCTCCCATCCAAGTACTAACCTGGCCCAACACTGCATAGCTTCCAAGATCAGACGAGCTTGGGCATGTCCAGTGTGGTTTGGTTGTAGGTGCTCAAAAACATTAACTTTAGAACTCTTTTACTTCTTAACTCAAGTAAATTCATTGATAAGTTGAAAAAATTTAATGTAAAATGTAATAGAAAAGAATGTTATGGCTGTATAAAATTACCTACAGCACCTGGTATTCCCAGGTGGTCTCCCATCCAAGTACTAACCAGGCCCAACACTGCATAGCTTCAAAGATCAGACGAGATTGGGCATGTCCAGTGTGGTTTGACTGTAGGTGCTCAAAAAAAATTTACTTTAGCCCTCTTTTACTTCTTAACTCAAGTAAATTCATTGATAAGTTGAAAAAATTAAATGTAAAATGTAATAGAAAAGAATGTTTTGGCTGTATAAAATTACCTACATCACCTGGTATTCCCAGGTGGTTTCCCATCCAAGTACAAACCAGGCCCAACACTGCATAGCTTCCAAGATCAGCCGAGATTGGGCATGTCCAGTGTGGTTTGGCTGTAGGTGCTCAAAAGCATTAAATTTAGACTTCTATTACTTCTTAACTCAAGTAAATTCATTGATAAGTTGAAAAAATTAAATGTAAAATGTAATAGAAAAGAATGTTATGGCTGTATAAAATTACCTACAGCACCTGGTATTCCCAGGTGGTCTCCCATCCAAGTACTAACCAGGCCCAACACTGCATAGCTTCCAAGATCAGATGAGATTGGGCATGTCCAGTGTGGTTTGACTGTAGGTACTCAAAAACATTAACTTTAGACCTCTTTTACTTCTTAACTCAAGTAAATTCATTGCTAAGTTTAAAAATGAAATGTAAAATGTAACCGAAAAGAATGTTATGGCAGCATAAAATTACCTACAGCACCTGGTATTCCCGGGTGGTCTCCCATCCAAGAACTAACCAGGCCCAACACTGCATAGCTTCCAAGATCAGACGAGATTGGGCATGTCCAGTGTGGTTTGGCTGTAGGTACTCAAAAGCATTAAATTTAGACCTCTATTACTTCTTAACTCAAGTAAATTCATTGATAAGTTGAAAAATTAAATGTAAAATGTAATAGAAATGAATGTTATGGCAGTATAAAATTACCTACAGCATCTGGTATTCCCAGGTGGTCTCCCATCCAAGTACTAACCAGGCCCAACACTGCATAGCTTCCAAGATCAGACGAGATTGGGCATGTCCAGTGTGGTTCGGCTGTAGGTGCTCAAAAGCTTTAAATTTAGACCTCTTTTACTTCTTAACTCAAGTAAATTCATTGCTAAGTTTAAAAATGAAATGTAAAATGTAACCGAAAAGAATGTTATGGCAGTATAAAATTACATACAGCTCCTGGTATTCCCAGGTGGTCTCCCATCCAATTACTAACCTGGCCCAACACTGCATAGCTTCCAAGATCAGACGAGATTGGGCAGGTCCAGTGTGGTTTGGCTGTAGGTGCTCAAAAATATTAACTTTAGAACTCTTTTACTTCTTAACTCAAGTAAATTTATTGATAAGTTGAAAAAATTTAATGTAAAATGTAATAGAAAAGAATGTTATGGCTGTATAAAATTACCTACAGCACCTGGTATTCCCAGGTGGTCTCCCATCCAAGTACTAACCAGGCCCAACACTGCATAGTTTCCAAGATCAGACGAGATTGGGCACGTCCAGTGTGGTATGGCTGTAGGTGCTCAAATACATTAACTTTAGACCTCTTTTACTTCTTTACTCAAGTAAATTCATTGATAAGTTGAAAAAATTAAATGTAAAATGTAATAGAAAAGAAAGTTATGGCTGCATAAAAATACCTACAGCACCTGGTATTCCCAGGTGGTCTCCCAACCAAGTAATAACCAGGCCCAACACTGCATAGCTTCCAAGATCAGACGAGATTGGGCATGTCCAGTGTGATTTGGCTGTAGGTGCTCAAAAAACTTAACTTTAGACCTCTATTACTTCTTAACTCAAGTAAATTCATTGATAAGTTGAAAAAATTAAATGTAAAATGTAATAGAAAAGAATGTTATGGCAGCATAAAATTACCTACAGCACCTGGTATTCCCAGGTGGTCTCCCATCCAAGAACTTACCAGGCCCAACACTGCATAGCTTCCAAGATCAGACGAGATTGGACATGTCCAGTGTGGTTTTGCTGTAGGTGCTCAAAACCCTTAACTTTAGACCTCTTTTACTTCTTAACTCAAGTAAATTCATTGATAAGTTGTAAAAATTAAATGTAAAATGTAATAGAAAAGAATGTTGTGGCTGTATAAAATTACCTACAGCACCAGGTATTCCCAGGTGGTTTCCCATCCAAGTACAAACCAGGCCCAACACTGCATAGCTTCCAAGATCAGACGAGATTGGGCATGTCCAGTGTGGTTTGGCTGTAGGTACTCAAAAGCATTAAATTTAGACCTCTATTACTTCTTAACTCAAGTAAATTCATTGATAAGTTGAAAAAATTAAATGTAAAATGTAATAGAAATGAATGTTATGGCAGTATAAAATTACCTACAGCATCTGGTATTCCCAGGTGGTCTCCCATCCAAGTACTAACCAGGCCCACCACTGAATAGCTTCCAAGATCAGACAAGATTGCGCATGTCCAGTGTGGTTTGGCTGTAGGTGCTCAAAAACTTTAACTTTAGACCTCTTTTACTTCTTAACTCAAGTAAATTCATTAATAAGTTTAAAAATGAAATGTAAAATGTAACAGAAAAGAATGTTATGGCAGTATAAAATTACCTACAGCTCCTGGAATTCCCAGGTGGTCTCCCATCCAAGTACTAACCTGGCCCAACACTGCATAGCTTCCACGATCAGACGAGCTTGGGCATGTCCAGTGTGGTATGGCTGTAGGTGCTCAAATACATTAACTTTAGACCTCATTTACTTCTTTACTCAAGTAAATTCATTGATAAGTTGAAAAAATTAAATGTAAAATGTAATAGAAAAGAATGTTATGGCTGTATAAAATTACCTACAGCATCTGGTATTCCAGGTGGTCTCCCATCCAAGCACTAACCAGGCCCAACACTGCATAGCTTCCAATATGAGATGAGATTGGGCATGTCCAGTGTGGTTTGGCTGTAGGTGCTCAAATACATTAACTTTAGACCTCTTTTACTTCTTAACTCAAGTAAATTCATTGATAAGTTGAAAAAATTTTATGTAAAATGTAATAGAAATGAATGTTTTGGCTGTATAAAATTACCTACAGCACCTGGTATTCCCAGGTGGTCTCCTATCCAAATACTAACCAGACCCAACAATGCTTAGTTTCCAAGATCAGACGAGATTGGGCACGTCCAGAGTGGTTTGGCTGTAGGTGCTCAAAATACTTAACTTTAGACCTCTATTACTTCTTAAGTCAAGTAAATTCATTGTTAAGTTGTAAAAATGAAATGTAAAATGTAATAGAAAAGAATGTTATGGCAGTATAAAATTACCTACAGCTCCTGGTATTCCCAGGTGGTCTCCCATCCAAGTACTAACCAAGACCCAACACTGCATAGCTTCCAAGATCAGATGAGATTGGGCATGTCCAGTGTGGTTTGGCTGTAGGTGCTCAGAAACTTTAACTTTAGACCTCTATTACTTCTTAACTCAAGTAAATTCATTGATAAGTTGAAAAAATTAAATGTAAAATGTAATAGAAAAGAATGTTATGGCAGCATAAAATTACCTACAGCACCTGGTATTCCCAGGTGGTCTCCCATCCAAAAACTAACCAGGCCCAACACTGCATAGCTTCCAAGATCAGACGAGATTGGGCATGTCAAGTGTGGTTTGGCTGTAGGTACTCAAAAGCATTAAATTTAGACCTCTATTACTTCTTAACTCAAGCAAATTCATTGATAAGTTGAAAAAATTAAATGTAAAATGTAATAGAATTGAATGTTATGGCAGTATAAAATTACCTACAGCATCTGGTATTCCCAGGTGGTCTCCCATCCAAGTACTAACCAGGCCCAACACTGCATAGCTTCCAAGATCAGACGAGATTGGGCATGTCCAGTGTGGTTTGGCTGTAGGAGCTCAAAAATTTTAACTTTAGACATCTTTTACTTCTTAACTCAAGTAAATTCATTGATAAGTTTAAAAATGAAATGTAAAATGTAACAGAAAAGAATGTTATGGCAGTATAAAATTACCTACAGCTCCTGGTATTCCCAGGTGGTCTCCCATCCAAGTACTAACCTGGCCCAACACTGCATAGCTTCCAAGATCAGACGAGCTTGGGCATGTCCAGTATGGTTTGGTTGTAGGTGCTCAAAAACATTAACTTTAGAACTCTTTTACTTCTTAACTCAAGTAAATTCATTGATAAGTTGAAAAAATTTAATGTAAAATGTAATAGAAAAGAATGTTATGGCTGTATAAAATTACCTACATCACCTGGTATTCCCAGGTGGTTTCCCATCCAAGGACAAACCAGGCCCAACACTGCATAGCTTCCAAGATCAGACGAGATTGGGCATGTCCAGTGTGGTTTGGCTGTAGGTGCTCAAAAGCATTAAATTTAGACCTCTATTACTTCTTAACTCAAGTAAATTCATTGATAAGTTGAAAAAATTAAATGTAAAATGTAATAGAAAAGAATGTTATGGCTGTATAAAATTACCTACAGCACCTGGTATTCCCAGGTGGTCTCCCATCCAAGTACTAACCAGGCCCAACACTGCATAGCTTCCAAGATCAGATGAGATTGGGCATTTCCAGTGTGGTTTGGCTGTAGGTGCTCAAATACATTAACTTTAGACCTCTTTTACTTCTTTACTCAAGTAAATTCATTGATAAGTTGAAAAAATTTTATGTAAAATGTAATAGAAATGAATGTTTTGGCTGTATAAAATTACCTACAGCACCTGGTATTCCCAGGTGGTCTCCCATCCAAATACTAACCAGACCCAACAATGCTTAGTTTCCAAGATCAGACGAGATTGGGCACGTCCAGAGTGGTTTGGCTGTAGGTGCTCAAAATACTTAACTTTAGACCTCTATTACTTCTTAACTCAAGTAAATTCATTGTTAAGTTGTAAAAATGAAATGTAAAATGTAATAGAAAAGAATGTTATGGCAGTATAAAATTACCTACAGCTCCTGGTATTCCCAGGTGGTCTCCCATCCAAGTACTAACCAAGCCCAACACTGCATAGCTTCCAAGATCAGACGAGATTGGGCATGTCCAGTGTGGTTTGGCTGTAGGTGCTCAGAAACCTTAACTTTAGACCTCTATTACTTCTTAACTCAAGTAAATTCATTGATAAGTTGAAAAAATTAAATGTAAAATGTAATAGAAAAGAATGTTATGGCAGCATAAAATTACCTACAGCACCTGGTATTCCCAGGTGGTCTCCCATCCAAGAACTAACCAGGCCCAACACTGCATAGCTTCCAAGATCAGACGAGATTGGGCATGTCCAGTGTGGTTTGGCTGTAGGTACTCAAAAGCATTAAATTTAGACCTCTATTACTTCTTAACTCAAGTAAATTCATTGATAAGTTGAAAAAATTAAATGTAAAATGTAATAGAAATGAATGTTATGGCAGTATAAAATTACCTACAGCATCTGGTATTCCCAGGTGGTCTCCCATCCAAGTACTAACCAGGCCCAACACTGCATAGCTTCCAAGATCAGACGAGATTGGGCATGTCCAGTGTGGTTTGGCTGTAGGTGCTCAAAAACATTAACTTTAGTCCTCTTTTACTTCTTAACTCAAGTAAATTCATTGATAAGTTTAAAAATGAAATGTAAAATGTAATAGAAAAGAATGTTATGGCAGTTTAAAATTACCAACAGCACCTGGTATTCCCAGGTGGTCTCCCATCCAAGTACTAACCAGGCCCAACACTGCATAGCTTCCAAGATCAGACGAGATTGGGCATGTCCAGTGTGGTTTGGCTGTAGGTGCTCAAAAGCTTTAAATTTAGACCTCTTTTACTTCTTAACTCAAGTAAATTCATTGATAAGTTGAAAAAATTAAATGTAAAATGTAATAGAAAAGAATGTTGTGGCTGTATAAAATTACCTACAGCACCAGGTATTCCCAGGTGGTTTCCCATCCAAGTACAAACCAGGCCCAACACTGCATAGCTTCCAAGATCAGACGAGATTGGGCATGTCCAGTGTGATTTGGCTGTAGGTGCTCAAGAAACTTAACTTTAGACCTCTATTACTTCTTAACTCAAGTAAATTCATTGATAAGTTGAAAAAATTAAATGTAAAATGTAATAGAAAAGAATGTTATGGCAGTATAAAATTACCTACAGCACCTGGTATTCCCAGGTGGTCTCCCATCCACGTAATAACCATGCCCAACACTGCACAGCTTCCAAGATCACTGGACATTGGCCTTGTCCAGTGTGGTTTTGCTGTAGGTGCCCAAAAACATTAACTTTAGACCTCTTTTACTTCTTAACTCAAGTAAATTCATTGATAAGTTGAAAAAATTAAATGTAAAATGTAATAGAAAAGAATGTTATGGCTGTATAAAATTACCTACAGCATCTGGTATTCCCAGGTGGTCTCCCATCCAAGCACTAACCAGGCCCAACACTGCATAGCTTCCAATATCAGATGAGATTGGGCATGTCCAGTGTGGTTTGGCTGTAGGTGCTCAAATACATTAACTTTAGACCTCTTTTACTTCTTAACTCAAGTAAATTCATTGATAAGTTGAAAATTTTTTTTGTAAAATGTAATAGAAATGAATGTTTTGGCTGTATAAAATTACCTACAGCACCTGGTATTCCCAGGTGGTCTCCCATCCAAATACTAACCAGACCCATCAATGCTTAGTTTCCAAGATCAGACGAGATTGGGCACGTCCAGAGTGGTTTGGCTGTAAGTGCTCAAAATACTTAACTTTAGACCTCTATTACTTCTTAACTCAAGTAAATTCATTGTTAAGTTGTAAAAATGAAATGTAAAATGTAATAGAAAAGAATGTTATGGCTGTATAAAATTACCTACAGCTCCTGGTATTCCCAGGTGGTCTCCCATCCAAGTACTAACCAAGCCCAACACTGCATAGCTTCCAAGATCAGACGAGATTGGGCATGTCCAGTGTGGTTTGGCTGTAGGTGCTCAGAAAGTTTAACTTTAGACCTCTATTACTTCTTAACTCAAGTAAATTCATTGATAAGTTGAAAAAATTAAATGTAAAATGTAATAGAAAAGAATTTTATGGCAGCATAAAATTACCTACAGCACCTGGTATTCCCAGGTGGTCTCCCATCCAAGAACTAACCAGGCCCAACACTGCATAGCTTCCAAGATCAGACGAGATTGGGCATGTCCAGTGTGGTTTGGCTGTAGGTGCTCAAAAATTTTAACTTTAGACATCTTTTACTTCTTAACTCAAGTAAATTCATTGATAAGTTTAAAAATGAAATGTAAAATGTAACAGAAAAGAATGTTATGGCAGTATAAAATTACCTAAAGCTCCTGGTATTCCCAGGTGGTCTCCCATCCAAGTACTAACCTGGCCCAACACTGCATAGCTTCCAAGATCAGACGAGCTTGGGCATGTCCAGTGTGGTTTGGTTGTAGGTGCTCAAAAACATTAACTTTAGAACTCTTTTACTTCTTAACTCAAGTAAATTCATTGATAAGTTGAAAAAATTTAATGTAAAATGTAATAGAAAAGAATGTTATGGCTGTATAAAATTACCTACAGCACCTGGTATTCCCAGGTGGTCTCCCATCCAAGAACTAACCAGGCCCAACACTGCATAGCTTCAAAGATCAGACGAGATTGGGCATGTCCAGTGTGGTTTGACTGTAGGTGCTCAAAAAAAATTTACTTTAGCCCTCTTTTACTTCTTAACTCAAGTAAATTCATTGATAAGTTGAAAAAATTAAATGTAAAATGTAATAGAAAAGAATGTTTTGGCTGTATAAAATTACCTACATCACCTGGTATTCCCAGGTGGTTTCCCATCCAAGTACAAACCAGGCCCAACACTGCATAGCTTCCAAGATCAGCCGAGATTGGGCATGTCCAGTGTGGTTTGGCTGTAGGTGCTCAAAAGCATTAAATTTAGACTTCTATTACTTCTTAACTCAAGTAAATTCATTGATAAGTTGAAAAAATTAAATGTAAAATGTAATAGAAAAGAATGTTATGGCTGTATAAAATTACCTACAGCACCTGGTATTCCCAGGTGGTCTCCCATCCAAGTACTAACCAGGCCCAACACTGCATAGCTTCCAAGATCAGATGAGATTGGGCATGTCCAGTGTGGTTTGACTGTAGGTACTCAAAAACATTAACTTTAGACCTCTTTTACTTCTTAACTCAAGTAAATTCATTGCTAAGTTTAAAAATGAAATGTAAAATGTAACCGAAAAGAATGTTATGGCAGCATAAAATTACCTACAGCACCTGGTATTCCCGGGTGGTCTCCCATCCAAGAACTAACCAGGCCCAACACTGCATAGCTTCCAAGATCAGACGAGATTGGGCACGTCCAGTGTGGTTTGGCTGTAGGTACTCAAAAGCATTAAATTTAGACCTCTATTACTTCTTAACTCAAGTAAATTCATTGATAAGTTGAAAAATTAAATGTAAAATGTAATAGAAATGAATGTTATGGCAGTATAAAATTACCTACAGCATCTGGTATTCCCAGGTGGTCTCCCATCCAAGTACTAACCAGGCCCAACACTGCATAGCTTCCAAGATCAGACGAGATTGGGCATGTCCAGTGTGGTTCGGCTGTAGGTGCTCAAAAGCTTTAAATTTAGACCTCTTTTACTTCTTAACTCAAGTAAATTCATTGCTAAGTTTAAAAATGAAATGTAAAATGTAACCGAAAAGAATGTTATGGCAGTATAAAATTACATACAGCTCCTGGTATTCCCAGGTGGTCTCCCATCCAATTACTAACCTGGCCCAACACTGCATAGCTTCCAAGATGAGACGAGATTGGGCAGGTCCAGTGTGGTTTGGCTGTAGGTGCTCAAAAATATTAACTTTAGAACTCTTTTACTTCTTAACTCAAGTAAATTTATTGATAAGTTGAAAAAATTTAATGTAAAATGTAATAGAAAAGAATGTTATGGCTGTATAAAATTACCTACAGCACCTGGTATTCCCAGGTGGTCTCCCATCCAAGTACTAACCAGGCCCAACACTGCATAGTTTCCAAGATCAGACGAGATTGGGCACGTCCAGTGTGGTATGGCTGTAGGTGCTCAAATACATTAACTTTAGACCTCTTTTACTTCTTTACTCAAGTAAATTCATTGATAAGTTGAAAAAATTAAATGTAAAATGTAATAGAAAAGAAAGTTATGGCTGCATAAAAATACCTACAGCACCTGGTATTCCCAGGTGGTCTCCCAACCAAGTACTAACCAGGCCCAACACTGCATAGCTTCCAAGATCAGACGAGATTGGGCATGTCCAGTGTGATTTGGCTGTAGGTGCTCAAAAAACTTAACTTTAGACCTCTATTACTTCTTAACTCAAGTAAATTCATTGATAAGTTGAAAAAATTAAATGTAAAATGTAATAGAAAAGAATGTTATGGCAGCATAAAATTACCTACAGCACCTGGTATTCCCAGGTGGTCTCCCATCCAAGAACTTACCAGGCCCAACACTGCATAGCTTCCAAGATCAGACGAGATTGGACATGTCCAGTGTGGTTTTGCTGTAGGTGCTCAAAACCCTTAACTTTAGACCTCTTTTACTTCTTAACTCAAGTAAATTCATTGATAAGTTGTAAAAATTAAATGTAAAATGTAATAGAAAAGAATGTTGTGGCTGTATAAAATTACCTACAGCACCAGGTATTCCCAGGTGGTTTCCCATCCAAGTACAAACCAGGCCCAACACTGCATAGCTTCCAAGATCAGACGAGATTGGGCATGTCCAGTGTGGTTTGGCTGTAGGTACTCAAAAGCATTAAATTTAGACCTCTATTACTTCTTAACTCAAGTAAATTCATTGATAAGTTGAAAAAATTAAATGTAAAATGTAATAGAAATGAATGTTATGGCAGTATAAAATTACCTACAGCATCTGGTATTCCCAGGTGGTCTCCCATCCAAGTACTAACCAGGCCCACCACTGAATAGCTTCCAAGATCAGACAAGATTGCGCATGTCCAGTGTGGTTTGGCTGTAGGTGCTCAAAAACTTTAACTTTAGACCTCTTTTACTTCTTAACTCAAGTAAATTCATTAATAAGTTTAAAAATGAAATGTAAAATGTAACAGAAAAGAATGTTATGGCAGTATAAAATTACCTACAGCTCCTGGAATTCCCAGGTGGTCTCCCATCCAAGTACTAACCTGGCCCAACACTGCATAGCTTCCACGATCAGACGAGCTTGGGCATGTCTAGTGTGGTATGTCTGTAGGTGCTCAAATACATTAACTTTAGACCTCATTTACTTCTTTACTCAAGTAAATTCATTGATAAGTTGAAAAAATTAAATGTAAAATGTAATAGAATAGAATGTTATGGCTGTATAAAATTACCTACAGCATCTGGTATTCCAGGTGGTCTCCCATCCAAGCACTAACCAGGCCCAACACTGCATAGCTTCCAATATGAGATGAGATTGGGCATGTCCAGTGTGGTTTGGCTGTAGGTGCTCAAATACATTAACTTTAGACCTCTTTTACTTCTTAACTCAAGTAAATTCATTGATAAGTTGAAAAAATTTTATGTAAAATGTAATAGAAATGAATGTTTTGGCTGTATAAAATTACCTACAGCACCTGGTATTCCCAGGTGGTCTCCCATCCAAATACTAACCAGACCCAACAATGCTTAGTTTCCAAGATCAGACGAGATTGGGCACGTCCAGAGTGGTTTGGCTGTAGGTGCTCAAAATACTTAACTTTAGACCTCTATTACTTCTTAACTCAAGTAAATTC
This sequence comes from Taudactylus pleione, assembly GCA_031769625.1. NCBI lineage: Eukaryota > Metazoa > Chordata > Amphibia > Anura > Myobatrachidae > Taudactylus > Taudactylus pleione. Next base: position 6,201,129 of record JAUIMM010000965.1, on the reverse strand, counting down.
ATTGTTAAGTTGTAAAAATGAAATGTAAAATGTAATAGAAAAGAATGTTATGGCAGTATAAAATTACCTACAGCTCCTGGTATTCCCAGGTGGTCTCCCATCCAAGTACTAACCAAGCCCAACACTGCATAGCTTCCAAGATCAGATGAGATTGGGCATGTCCAGTGTGGTTTGGCTGTAGGTGCTCAGAAACTTTAACTTTAGACCTCTATTACTTCTTAACTCAAGTAAATTCATTGATAAGTTGAAAAAATTAAATGTAAAATGTAATAGAAAAGAATGTTATGGCAGCATAAAATTACCTACAGCACCTGGTATTCCCAGGTGGTCTCCCATCCCAAAACTAACCAGGCCCAACACTGCATAGCTTCCAAGATCAGACGAGATTGGGCATGTCAAGTGTGGTTTGGCTGTAGGTACTCAAAAGCATTAAATTTAGACCTCTATTACTTCTTAACTCAAGTAAATTCATTGATAAGTTGAAAAAATTAAATGTAAAATGTAATAGAATTGAATGTTATGGCAGTATAAAATTACCTACAGCATCTGGTATTCCCAGGTGGTCTCCCATCCAAGTACTAACCAGGCCCAACACTGCATAGCTTCCAAGATCAGACGAGATTGGGCATGTCCAGTGTGGTTTGGCTGTAGGAGCTCAAAAATTTTAACTTTAGACATCTTTTACTTCTTAACTCAAGTAAATTCATTGATAAGTTTAAAAATGAAATGTAAAATGTAACAGAAAAGAATGTTATGGCAGTATAAAATTACCTACAGCTCCTGGTATTCCCAGGTGGTCTCCCATCCAAGTACTAACCTGGCCCAACACTGCATAGCTTCCAAGATCAGACGAGCTTGGGCATGTCCAGTATGGTTTGGTTGTAGGTGCTCAAAAACATTAACTTTAGAACTCTTTTACTTCTTAACTCAAGTAAATTCATTGATAAGTTGAAAAAATTTAATGTAAAATGTAATAGAAAAGAATGTTATGGCTGTATAAAATTACCTACATCACCTGGTATTCCCAGGTGGTTTCCCATCCAAGGACAAACCAGGCCCAACACTGCATAGCTTCCAAGATCAGACGAGATTGGGCATGTCCAGTGTGGTTTGGCTGTAGGTGCTCAAAAGCATTAAATTTAGACCTCTATTACTTCTTAACTCAAGTAAATTCATTGATAAGTTGAAAAAATTAAATGTAAAATGTAATAGAAAAGAATGTTATGGCTGTATAAAATTACCTACAGCACCTGGTATTCCCAGGTGGTCTCCCATCCAAGTACTAACCAGGCCCAACACTGCATAGCTTCCAATATGAGATGAGATTGGGCATGTCCAGTGTGGTTTGGCTGTAGGTGCTCAAATACATTAACTTTAGACCTCTTTTACTTCTTAACTCAAGTAAATTCATTGATAAGTTGAAAAAATTTTATGTAAAATGTAATAGAAATGAATGTTTTGGCTGTATAAAATTACCTACAGCACCTGGTATTCCCAGGTGGTCTCCTATCCAAATACTAACCAGACCCAACAATGCTTAGTTTCCAAGATCAGACGAGATTGGGCACGTCCAGAGTGGTTTGGCTGTAGGTGCTCAAAATACTTAACTTTAGACCTCTATTACTTCTTAAGTCAAGTAAATTCATTGTTAAGTTGTAAAAATGAAATGTAAAATGTAATAGAAAAGAATGTTATGGCAGTATAAAATTACCTACAGCTCCTGGTATTCCCAGGTGGTCTCCCATCCAAGTACTAACCAAGCCCAACACTGCATAGCTTCCAAGATCAGATGAGATTGGGCATGTCCAGTGTGGTTTGGCTGTAGGTGCTCAGAAACTTTAACTTTAGACCTCTATTACTTCTTAACTCAAGTAAATTCATTGATAAGTTGAAAAAATTAAATGTAAAATGTAATAGAAAAGAATGTTATGGCAGCATAAAATTACCTACAGCACCTGGTATTCCCAGGTGGTCTCCCATCCAAAAACTAACCAGGCCCAACACTGCATAGCTTCCAAGATCAGACGAGATTGGGCATGTCAAGTGTGGTTTGGCTGTAGGTACTCAAAAGCATTAAATTTAGACCTCTATTACTTCTTAACTCAAGTAAATTCATTGATAAGTTGAAAAAATTAAATGTAAAATGTAATAGAATTGAATGTTATGGCAGTATAAAATTACCTACAGCACCTGGTATTCCCAGGTGGTCTCCCATCCAAGTACTAACCAGGCCCAACACTGCATAGCTTCCAAGATCAGACGAGATTGGGCATGTCCAGTGTGGTTTGGCTGTAGGAGCTCAAAAATTTTAACTTTAGACATCTTTTACTTCTTAACTCAAGTAAATTCATTGATAAGTTGAAAAAATTTAATGTAAAATGTAATAGAAAAGAATGTTATGGCTGTATAAAATTACCTACATCACCTGGTATTCCCAGGTGGTTTCCCATCCAAGGACAAACCAGGCCCAACACTGCATAGCTTCCAAGATCAGACGAGATTGGGCATGTCCAGTGTGGTTTGGCTGTAGGTGCTCAAAAGCATTAAATTTAGACCTCTATTACTTCTTAACTCAAGTAAATTCATTGATAAGTTGAAAAAATTAAATGTAAAATGTAATAGAAAAGAATGTTATGGCTGTATAAAATTACCTACAGCACCTGGTATTCCCAGGTGGTCTCCCATCCAAGTACTAACCAGGCCCAACACTGCATAGCTTCCAAGATCAGATGAGATTGGGCATTTCCAGTGTGGTTTGGCTGTAGGTGCTCAAATACATTAACTTTAGACCTCTTTTACTTCTTTACTCAAGTAAATTCATTGATAAGTTGAAAAAATTTTATGTAAAATGTAATAGAAATGAATGTTTTGGCTGTATAAAATTACCTACAGCACCTGGTATTCCCAGGTGGTCTCCCATCCAAATACTAACCAGACCCAACAATGCTTAGTTTCCAAGATCAGACGAGATTGGGCACGTCCAGAGTGGTTTGGCTGTAGGTGCTCAAAATACTTAACTTTAGACCTCTATTACTTCTTAACTCAAGTAAATTCATTGTTAAGTTGTAAAAATGAAATGTAAAATGTAATAGAAAAGAATGTTATGGCAGTATAAAATTACCTACAGCTCCTGGTATTCCCAGGTGGTCTCCCATCCAAGTACTAACCAAGCCCAACACTGCATAGCTTCCAAGATCAGACGAGATTGGGCATGTCCAGTGTGGTTTGGCTGTAGGTGCTCAGAAACCTTAACTTTAGACCTCTATTACTTCTTAACTCAAGTAAATTCATTGATAAGTTGAAAAAATTAAATGTAAAATGTAATAGAAAAGAATGTTATGGCAGCATAAAATTACCTACAGCACCTGGTATTCCCAGGTGGTCTCCCATCCAAGAACTAACCAGGCCCAACACTGCATAGCTTCCAAGATCAGACGAGATTGGGCATGTCCAGTGTGGTTTGGCTGTAGGTACTCAAAAGCATTAAATTTAGACCTCTATTACTTCTTAACTCAAGTAAATTCATTGATAAGTTGAAAAAATTAAATGTAAAATGTAATAGAAATGAATGTTATGGCAGTATAAAATTACCTACAGCATCTGGTATTCCCAGGTGGTCTCCCATCCAAGTACTAACCAGGCCCAACACTGCATAGCTTCCAAGATCAGACGAGATTGGGCATGTCCAGTGTGGTTTGGCTGTAGGTACTCAAAAACATTAACTTTAGTCCTCTTTTACTTCTTAACTCAAGTAAATTCATTGATAAGTTTAAAAATGAAATGTAAAATGTAATAGAAAAGAATGTTATGGCAGTTTAAAATTACCAACAGCACCTGGTATTCCCAGGTGGTCTCCCATCCAAGTACTAACCAGGCCCAACACTGCATAGCTTCCAAGATCAGACGAGATTGGGCATGTCCAGTGTGGTTTGGCTGTAGGTGCTCAAAAGCTTTAAATTTAGACCTCTTTTACTTCTTAACTCAAGTAAATTCATTGATAAGTTGAAAAAATTAAATGTAAAATGTAATAGAAAAGAATGTTGTGGCTGTATAAAATTACCTACAGCACCAGGTATTCCCAGGTGGTTTCCCATCCAAGTACAAACCAGGCCCAACACTGCATAGCTTCCAAGATCAGACGAGATTGGGCATGTCCAGTGTGATTTGGCTGTAGGTGCTCAAGAAACTTAACTTTAGACCTCTATTACTTCTTAACTCAAGTAAATTCATTGATAAGTTGAAAAAATTAAATGTAAAATGTAATAGAAAAGAATGTTATGGCAGTATAAAATTACCTACAGCACCTGGTATTCCCAGGTGGTCTCCCATCCACGTAATAACCATGCCCAACACTGCACAGCTTCCAAGATCACTGGACATTGGCCTTGTCCAGTGTGGTTTTGCTGTAGGTGCCCAAAAACATTAACTTTAGACCTCTTTTACTTCTTAACTCAAGTAAATTCATTGATAAGTTGAAAAAATTAAATGTAAAATGTAATAGAAAAGAATGTTATGGCTGTATAAAATTACCTACAGCATCTGGTATTCCCAGGTGGTCTCCCATCCAAGCACTAACCAGGCCCAACACTGCATAGCTTCCAATATCAGATGAGATTGGGCATGTCCAGTGTGGTTTGGCTGTAGGTGCTCAAATACATTAACTTTAGACCTCTTTTACTTCTTAACTCAAGTAAATTCATTGATAAGTTGAAAAATTTTTTTGTAAAATGTAATAGAAATGAATGTTTTGGCTGTATAAAATTACCTACAGCACCTGGTATTCCCAGGTGGTCTCCCATCCAAATACTAACCAGACCCAACAATGCTTAGTTTCCAAGATCAGACGAGATTGGGCACATCCAGAGTGGTTTGGCTGTAAGTGCTCAAAATACTTAACTTTAGACCTCTATTACTTCTTAACTCAAGTAAATTCATTGTTAAGTTGTAAAAATGAAATGTAAAATGTAATAGAAAAGAATGTTATGGCAGTATAAAATTACCTACAGCTCCTGGTATTCCCAGGTGGTCTCCCATCCAAGTACTAACCAAGCCCAACACTGCATAGCTTCCAAGATCAGACGAGATTGGGCATGTCCAGTGTGGTTTGGCTGTAGGTGCTCAGAAAGTTTAACTTTAGACCTCTATTACTTCTTAACTCAAGTAAATTCATTGATAAGTTGAAAAAATTAAATGTAAAATGTAATAGAAAAGAATTTTATGGCAGCATAAAATTACCTACAGCACCTGGTATTCCCAGGTGGTCTCCCATCCAAGAACTAACCAGGCCCAACACTGCATAGCTTCCAAGATCAGACGAGATTGGGCATGTCCAGTGTGGTTTGGCTGTAGGTGCTCAAAAATTTTAACTTTAGACATCTTTTACTTCTTAACTCAAGTAAATTCATTGATAAGTTTAAAAATGAAATGTAAAATGTAACAGAAAAGAATGTTATGGCAGTATAAAATTACCTAAAGCTCCTGGTATTCCCAGGTGGTCTCCCATCCAAGTACTAACCTGGCCCAACACTGCATAGCTTCCAAGATCAGACGAGCTTGGGCATGTCCAGTGTGGTTTGGTTGTAGGTGCTCAAAAACATTAACTTTAGAACTCTTTTACTTCTTAACTCAAGTAAATTCATTGATAAGTTGAAAAAATTTAATGTAAAATGTAATAGAAAAGAATGTTATGGCTGTATAAAATTACCTACAGCACCTGGTATTCCCAGGTGGTCTCCCATCCAAGAACTAACCAGGCCCAACACTGCATAGCTTCAAAGATCAGACGAGATTGGGCATGTCCAGTGTGGTTTGACTGTAGGTGCTCAAAAAAAATTTACTTTAGCCCTCTTTTACTTCTTAACTCAAGTAAATTCATTGATAAGTTGAAAAAATTAAATGTAAAATGTAATAGAAAAGAATGTTTTGGCTGTATAAAATTACCTACATCACCTGGTATTCCCAGGTGGTTTCCCATCCAAGTACAAACCAGGCCCAACACTGCATAGCTTCCAAGATCAGCCGAGATTGGGCATGTCCAGTGTGGTTTGGCTGTAGGTGCTCAAAAGCATTAAATTTAGACTTCTATTACTTCTTAACTCAAGTAAATTCATTGATAAGTTGAAAAAATTAAATGTAAAATGTAATAGAAAAGAATGTTATGGCTGTATAAAATTACCTACAGCACCTGGTATTCCCAGGTGGTCTCCCATCCAAGTACTAACCAGGCCCAACACTGCATAGCTTCCAAGATCAGATGAGATTGGGCATGTCCAGTGTGGTTTGACTGTAGGTACTCAAAAACATTAACTTTAGACCTCTTTTACTTCTTAACTCAAGTAAATTCATTGCTAAGTTTAAAAATGAAATGTAAAATGTAACCGAAAAGAATGTTATGGCAGCATAAAATTACCTACAGCACCTGGTATTCCCGGGTGGTCTCCCATCCAAGAACTAACCAGGCCCAACACTGCATAGCTTCCAAGATCAGACGAGATTGGGCATGTCCAGTGTGGTTTGGCTGTAGGTACTCAAAAGCATTAAATTTAGACCTCTATTACTTCTTAACTCAAGTAAATTCATTGATAAGTTGAAAAATTAAATGTAAAATGTAATAGAAATGAATGTTATGGCAGTATAAAATTACCTACAGCATCTGGTATTCCCAGGTGGTCTCCCATCCAAGTACTAACCAGGCCCAACACTGCATAGCTTCCAAGATCAGACGAGATTGGGCATGTCCAGTGTGGTTCGGCTGTAGGTGCTCAAAAGCTTTAAATTTAGACCTCTTTTACTTCTTAACTCAAGTAAATTCATTGCTAAGTTTAAAAATGAAATGTAAAATGTAACCGAAAAGAATGTTATGGCAGTATAAAATTACATACAGCTCCTGGTATTCCCAGGTGGTCTCCCATCCAATTACTAACCTGGCCCAACACTGCATAGCTTCCAAGATCAGACGAGATTGGGCAGGTCCAGTGTGGTTTGGCTGTAGGTGCTCAAAAATATTAACTTTAGAACTCTTTTACTTCTTAACTCAAGTAAATTTATTGATAAGTTGAAAAAATTTAATGTAAAATGTAATAGAAAAGAATGTTATGGCTGTATAAAATTACCTACAGCACCTGGTATTCCCAGGTGGTCTCCCATCCAAGTACTAACCAGGCCCAACACTGCATAGTTTCAAGATCAGACGAGATTGGGCACGTCCAGTGTGGTATGGCTGTAGGTGCTCAAATACATTAACTTTAGACCTCTTTTACTTCTTTACTCAAGTAAATTCATTGATAAGTTGAAAAAATTAAATGTAAAATGTAATAGAAAAGAAAGTTATGGCTGCATAAAAATACCTACAGCACCTGGTATTCCCAGGTGGTCTCCCAACCAAGTACTAACCAGGCCCAACACTGCATAGCTTCCAAGATCAGACGAGATTGGGCATGTCCAGTGTGATTTGGCTGTAGGTGCTCAAAAAACTTAACTTTAGACCTCTATTACTTCTTAACTCAAGTAAATTCATTGATAAGTTGAAAAAATTAAATGTAAAATGTAATAGAAAAGAATGTTATGGCAGCATAAAATTACCTACAGCACCTGGTATTCCCAGGTGGTCTCCCATCCAAGAACTTACCAGGCCCAACACTGCATAGCTTCCAAGATCAGACGAGATTGGACATGTCCAGTGTGGTTTTGCTGTAGGTGCTCAAAACCCTTAACTTTAGACCTCTTTTACTTCTTAACTCAAGTAAATTCATTGATAAGTTGTAAAAATTAAATGTAAAATGTAATAGAAAAGAATGTTGTGGCTGTATAAAATTACCTACAGCACCAGGTATTCCCAGGTGGTTTCCCATCCAAGTACAAACCAGGCCCAACACTGCATAGCTTCCAAGATCAGACGAGATTGGGCATGTCCAGTGTGGTTTGTCTGTAGGTACTCAAAAGCATTAAATTTAGACCTCTATTACTTCTTAACTCAAGTAAATTCATTGATAAGTTGAAAAAATTAAATGTAAAATGTAATAGAAATGAATGTTATGGCAGTATAAAATTACCTACAGCATCTGGTATTCCCAGGTGGTCTCCCATCCAAGTACTAACCAGGCCCACCACTGAATAGCTTCCAAGATCAGACAAGATTGCGCATGTCCAGTGTGGTTTGGCTGTAGGTGCTCAAAAACTTTAACTTTAGACCTCTTTTACTTCTTAACTCAAGTAAATTCATTAATAAGTTTAAAAATGAAATGTAAAATGTAACAGAAAAGAATGTTATGGCAGTATAAAATTACCTACAGCTCCTGGAATTCCCAGGTGGTCTCCCATCCAAGTACTAACCTGGCCCAACACTGCATAGCTTCCACGATCAGACGAGCTTGGGCATGTCCAGTGTGGTATGTCTGTAGGTGCTCAAATACATTAACTTTAGACCTCATTTACTTCTTTACTCAAGTAAATTCATTGATAAGTTGAAAAAATTAAATGTAAAATGTAATAGAAAAGAATGTTATGGCTGTATAAAATTACCTACAGCATCTGGTATTCCAGGTGGTCTCCCATCCAAGCACTAACCAGGCCCAACACTGCATAGCTTCCAATATGAGATGAGATTGGGCATGTCCAGTGTGGTTTGGCTGTAGGTGCTCAAATACATTAACTTTAGACCTCTTTTACTTCTTAACTCAAGTAAATTCATTGATAAGTTGAAAAAATTTTATGTAAAATGTAATAGAAATGAATGTTTTGGCTGTATAAAATTACCTACAGCACCTGGTATTCCCAGGTGGTCTCCCATCCAAATACTAACCAGACCCAACAATGCTTAGTTTCCAAGATCAGACGAGATTGGGCACGTCCAGAGTGGTTTGGCTGTAGGTGCTCAAAATACTTAACTTTAGACCTCTATTACTTCTTAACTCAAGTAAATTCATTGTTAAGTTGTAAAAATGAAATGTAAAATGTAATAGAAAAGAATGTTATGGCAGTATAAAATTACCTACAGCTCCTGGTATTCCCAGGTGGTCTCCCATCCAAGTACTAACCAAGCCCAACACTGCATAGCTTCCAAGATCAGATGAGATTGGGCATGTCCAGTGTGGTTTGGCTGTAGGTGCTCAGAAACTTTAACTTTAGACCTCTATTACTTCTTAACTCAAGTAAATTCATTGATAAGTTGAAAAAATTAAATGTAAAATGTAATAGAAAAGAATGTTATGGCAGCATAAAATTACCTACAGCACCTGGTATTCCCAGGTGGTCTCCCATCCCAAAACTAACCAGGCCCAACACTGCATAGCTTCCAAGATCAGACGAGATTGGGCATGTCAAGTGTGGTTTGGCTGTAGGTACTCAAAAGCATTAAATTTAGACCTCTATTACTTCTTAACTCAAGTAAATTCATTGATAAGTTGAAAAAATTAAATGTAAAATGTAATAGAATTGAATGTTATGGCAGTATAAAATTACCTACAGCATCTGGTATTCCCAGGTGGTCTCCCATCCAAGTACTAACCAGGCCCAACACTGCATAGCTTCCAAGATCAGACGAGATTGGGCATGTCCAGTGTGGTTTGGCTGTAGGAGCTCAAAAATTTTAACTTTAGACATCTTTTACTTCTTAACTCAAGTAAATTCATTGATAAGTTTAAAAATGAAATGTAAAATGTAACAGAAAAGAATGTTATGGCAGTATAAAATTACCTACAGCTCCTGGTATTCCCAGGTGGTCTCCCATCCAAGTACTAACCTGGCCCAACACTGCATAGCTTCCAAGATCAGACGAGCTTGGGCATGTCCAGTATGGTTTGGTTGTAGGTGCTCAAAAACATTAACTTTAGAACTCTTTTACTTCTTAACTCAAGTAAATTCATTGATAAGTTGAAAAAATTTAATGTAAAATGTAATAGAAAAGAATGTTATGGCTGTATAAAATTACCTACATCACCTGGTATTCCCAGGTGGTTTCCCATCCAAGGACAAACCAGGCCCAACACTGCATAGCTTCCAAGATCAGACGAGATTGGGCATGTCCAGTGTGGTTTGGCTGTAGGTGCTCAAAAGCATTAAATTTAGACCTCTATTACTTCTTAACTCAAGTAAATTCATTGATAAGTTGAAAAAATTAAATGTAAAATGTAATAGAAAAGAATGTTATGGCTGTATAAAATTACCTACAGCACCTGGTATTCCCAGGTGGTCTCCCATCCAAGTACTAACCAGGCCCAACACTGCATAGCTTCCAAGATCAGATGAGATTGGGCATTTCCAGTGTGGTTTGGCTGTAGGTGCTCAAATACATTAACTTTAGACCTCTTTTACTTCTTTACTCAAGTAAATTCATTGATAAGTTGAAAAAATTTTATGTAAAATGTAATAGAAATGAATGTTTTGGCTGTATAAAATTACCTACAGCACCTGGTATTCCCAGGTGGTCTCCCATCCAAATACTAACCAGACCCAACAATGCTTAGTTTCCAAGATCAGACGAGATTGGGCACGTCCAGAGTGGTTTGGCTGTAGGTGCTCAAAATACTTAACTTTAGACCTCTATTACTTCTTAACTCAAGTAAATTCATTGTTAAGTTGTAAAAATGAAATGTAAAATGTAATAGAAAAGAATGTTATGGCAGTATAAAATTACCTACAGCTCTTGGTATTCCCAGGTGGTCTCCCATCCAAGTACTAACCAAGCCCAACACTGCATAGCTTCCAAGATCAGACGAGATTGGGCATGTCCAGTGTGGTTTGGCTGTAGGTGCTCAGAAACCTTAACTTTAGACCTCTATTACTTCTTAACTCAAGTAAATTCATTGATAAGTTGAAAAAATTAAATGTAAAATGTAATAGAAAAGAATGTTATGGCAGCATAAAATTACCTACAGCACCTGGTATTCCCAGGTGGTCTCCCATCCAAGAACTAACCAGGCCCAACACTGCATAGCTTCCAAGATCAGACGAGATTGGGCATGTCCAGTGTGGTTTGGCTGTAGGTACTCAAATGCATTAAATTTAGACCTCTATTACTTCTTAACTCAAGTAAATTCATTGATAAGTTGAAAAAATTAAATGTAAAATGTAATAGAAATGAATGTTATGGCAGTATAAAATTACCTACAGCATCTGGTATTCCCAGGTGGTCTCCCATCCAAGTACTAACCAGGCCCAACACTGCATAGCTTCCAAGATCAGACGAGATTGGGCATGTCCAGTGTGGTTTGGCTGTAGGTGCTCAAAAACATTAACTTTAGTCCTCTTTTACTTCTTAACTCAAGTAAATTCATTGATAAGTTTAAAAATGAAATGTAAAATGTAATAGAAAAGAATGTTATGGCAGTTTAAAATTACCAACAGCACCTGGTATTCCCAGGTGGTCTCCCATCCAAGTACTAACCAGGCCCAACACTGCATAGCTTCCAAGATCAGACGAGATTGGGCATGTCCAGTGTGGTTTGGCTGTAGGTGCTCAAAAGCTTTAAATTTAGACCTCTTTTACTTCTTAACTCAAGTAAATTCATTGCTAAGTTTAAAAATGAAATGTAAAATGTAACCGAAAAGAATGTTATGGCAGTATAAAATTACATACAGCTCCTGGTATTCCCAGGTGGCCTCCCATCCAATTACTAACCTGGCCCAACACTGCATAGCTTCCAAGATCAGACGAGATTGGGCAGGTCCAGTGTGGTTTGGCTGTAGGTGCTCAAAAATATTAACTTTAGAACTCTTTTACTTCTTAACTCAAGTAAATTCATTGATAAGTTGAAAAAATTTAATGTAAAATGTAATAGAAAAGAATGTTATGGCTGTATAAAATTACCTACAGCACCTGGTATTCCCAGGTGGTCTCCCATCCAAGTACTAACCAGGCCCAACACTGCATAGTTTCCAAGATCAGACGAGATTGGGCACGTCCAGTGTGGTATGGCTGTAGGTGCTCAAATACATTAACTTTAGACCTCTTTTACTTCTTTACTCAAGTAAATTCATTGATAAGTTGAAAAAATTAAATGTAAAATGTAATAGAAAAGAAAGTTATGGCTGCATAAAAATACCAACAGCACCTGGTATTCCCAGGTGGTCTCCCAACCAAGTACTAACCAGACCCAACACTGCATAGCTTCCAAGATCAGACGAGATTGGGCATGTCCAGTGTGATTTGGCTGTAGGTGCTCAAAAAACTTAACTTTAGACCTCTATTACTTCTTAACTCAAGTAAATTCATTGATAAGTTGAAAAAATTAAAAGTAAAATGTAATAGAAAAGAATGGTATGGCAGCATAAAATTACCTACAGCACCTGGTATTCCCAGGTGGTCTCCCATCCAAGAACTTACCAGGCCCAACACTGCATAGCTTCCAAGATCAGATGAGATTGGACATGTCCAGTGTGGTTTTGCTGTAGGTGCTCAAAACCCTTAACTTTAGACCTCTTTTACTTCTTAACTCAAGTAAATTCATTGATAAGTTGAAAAAATTAAATGTAAAATGTAATAGAAAAGAATGTTGTGGCTGTATAAAATTACCTACAGCACCAGGTATTCCCAGGTGGTTTCCCATCCAGGTACAAACCAGGCCCAACACTGCATAGTTTCCAAGATCAGACGAGATTGGGCATGTCCAGTGTGATTTGGCTGTAGGTGCTCAAGAAACTTAACTTTAGACCTCTATTACTTCTTAACTCAAGTAAATTCATTGATAAGTTGAAAAAATTAAATGTAAAATGTAATAGAAAAGAATGTTATGGCAGCATAAAATTACCTACAGCACCTGGTATTCCCAGGTGGTCTCCCATCCAAGAACTTACCAGGCCCAACACTGCATAGCTTCCAAGATCAGATGAGATTGGACATGTCCAGTGTGGTTTTGCTGTAGGTGCTCAAAACCCTTAACTTTAGACCTCTTTTACTTCTTAACTCAAGTAAATTCATTGATAAGTTGAAAAAATTAAATGTAAAATGTAATAGAAAAGAATGTTATGGCAGCATAAAATTACCTACAGCACCAGGTATTCCCAGGTGGTTTCCCATCCAAGTACAAACCAGGCCCAACACTGCATAGCTTCCAAGATCAGATGAGATTGGGCATGTCCAGTGTGATTTGGCTGTAGGTGCTCAAGAAACTTAACTTTAGACCTCTATTACTTCTTAACTCAAGTAAATTCATTGATAAGTCGAAAAAATTTAATGTAAAATGTAATAGAAAAGAATGTTATGGCAGCATAAAATTACCTACAGCACCTGGTATTCCCAGGTGGTCTCCCATCCAAGAACTTACCAGGCCCAACACTGCATAGCTTCCAAGATCAGATGAGATTGGACATGTCCAGTGTGGTTTTGCTGTAGGTGCTCAAAACCCTTAACTTTAGACCTCTTTTACTTCTTAACTCAAGTAAATTCATTGATAAGTTGAAAAAATTAAATGTAAAATGTAATAGAAAAGAATGTTGTGGCTGTATAAAATTACCTACAGCACCAGGTATTCCCAGGTGGTTTCCCATCCAAGTACAAACCAGGCCCAACACTGCATAGCTTCCAAGATCAGATGAGATTGGGCATGTCCAGTGTGATTTGGCTGTAGGTGCTCAAGAAACTTAACTTTAGACCTCTATTACTTCTTAACTCAAGTAAATTCATTGATAAGTCGAAAAAATTTAATGTAAAATGTAATAGAAAAGAATGTTATGGCAGCATAAAATTACCTACAGCACCTGGTATTCCCAGGTGGTCTCCCATCCAAGAACTAACCAGGGCCAACACTGCATAGCTTCCAAGATCAGACGAGATTGGGCATGTCCAGTGTGGTTTGTCTGTAGGTACTCAAAAGCATTACATTTAGACCTCTATTACTTCTTAACTCAAGTAAATTCATTGATAAGTTGAAAAAATTAAATGTAAAATGTAATAGAAATGAATGTTATGGCAGTATAAAATTACCTACAGCATCTGGTATTCCCAGGTGGTCTCCCATCCAAGTACTAACCAGGCCCAACACTGCATAGCTTCCAAGATCAGATGAGATTGGGCATGTCCAGTGTGGTTTGGCTGTAGGTGCTCAAAAACATTAACTTTAGTCCTCTTTTACTTCTTAACTCAAGTAAATTCATTGATAAGTTTAAAAATGAAATGTAAAATGTAATAGAAAAGAATGTTATGGCAGTTTAAAATTACCAGCAGCACCTGGTATTCCCAGGTGGTCTCCCATCCAAGTACTAACCAGGCCCAACACTGCATAGCTTCCAAGATCAGACGAGATTGGGCATGTCCAGTGTGGTTTGGCTGTAGGTGCACAAAAGCTTTAAATTTAGACCTCTTTTACTTCTTAACTCAAGTAAATTCATTGCTAAGTTTAAAAATGAAATGTAAAATGTAACCGAAAAGAATGTTATGGCAGTATAAAATTACATACAGCTCCTGGTATTCCCAGGTGGCCTCCCATCCAATTACTCACCTGGCCCAACACTGCATAGCTTCCAAGATCAGACGAGATTGGGCAGGTCCAGTGTGGTTTGGCTGTAGGTGCTCAAAAATATTAACTTTAGAACTCTTTTACTTCTTAACTCATGTAAATTCATTGATAAGTTGAAAAAATTTAATGTAAAATGTAATAGAAAAGAATGTTATGGCTGTATAAAATTACCTACAGCACCTGGTATTCCCAGGTGGTCTCCCATCCAAGTACTAACCAGGCCCAACACTGCATAGTTTCCAAGATCAGACAAGATTCGGCACGTCCAGTGTGGTATGGCTGTAGGTGCTCAAATACATTAACTTTAGACCTCTTTTACTTCTTTACTCAAGTAAATTCATTGATAAGTTGAAAAAATTAAATGTAAAATGTAATAGAAAAGAAAGTTATGGCTGCATAAAAATACCAACAGCACCTGGTATTCCCAGGTTGTCTCCCAACCAAGTACTAACCAGACCCAACACTGCATAGCTTCCAAGATCAGACGAGATTGGGCATGTCCAGTGTGATTTGGCTGTAGGTGCTCAAAAAACTTAACTTTAGACCTCTATTACTTCTTATCTCAAGTAAATTCATTGATAAGTTGAAAAAATTAAATGTAAAATGTAATAGAAAAGAATGTTATGGCAGCATAAAATTACCTACAGCACCTGGTATTCCCAGGTGGTCTCCCATCCAAGAACTTACCAGGCCCAACACTGCATAGCTTCCAAGATCAGACGAGATTGGACATGTCCAGTGTGGTTTTGCTGTAGGTGCTCAAAACCCTTAACTTTAGACCTCTTTTACTTCTTAACTCAAGTAAATTCATTGATAAGTTGAAAAAATTAAATGTAAAATGTAATAGAAAAGAATGTTGTGGCTGTATAAAATTACCTACAGCACCAGGTATTCCCAGGTGGTTTCCCATCCAAGTACAAACCAGGCCCAACACTGCATAGCTTCCAAGATCAGACGAGATTGGGCATGTCCAGTGTGATTTGGCTGTAGGTGCTCAAGAAACTTAACTTTAGACCTCTATTACTTCTTAACTCAAGTAAATTCATTGATAAGTTGAAAAAATTAAATGTAAAATGTAATAGAAAAGAATGTTATGGCAGTATAAAATTACCTACAGCACCTGGTATTCCCAGGTGGTCTCCCATCCACGTAAAAACCATGCCCAACACTGCACAGCTTCCAAGATCACTGGACATTGGCCTTGTCCAGTGTGGTTTTGCTGTAGGTGCCCAAAAACATTAACTTTAGACCTCTTTTACTTCTTAACTCAAGTAAATTCATTGATAAGTTGAAAAAATTTTTTGTAAAATGTAATAGAAATGAATGTTTTGGCTGTATAAAATTACCTACAGCACCTGGTATTCCCAGGTGGTCTCCCATCCAAATACTAACCAGACCCAACAATGCTTAGTTTCCAAGATCAGACGAGATTGGGCACGTCCAGAGTGGTTTGGCTGTAGGTGCTCAAAATACTTAACTTTAGACCTCTATTACTTCTTAACTCAAGTAAATTCATTGTTAAGTTGTAAAAATGAAATGTAAAATGTAATAGAAAAGAATGTTATGGCAGTATAAAATTACCTACAGCACCTGGTATTCCCAGGTGGTCTCCCATCCAAGTACTAACCAAGCCCAACACTGCATAGCTTCCAAGATCAGACGAGATTGGGCATGTCCAGTGTGGTTTGGCTGTAGGTGCTCAGAAACTTTAACTTTAGACCTCTATTACTTCTTAACTCAAGTAAATTCATTGATAAGTTGAAAAAATTAAATGTAAAATGTAATAGAAAAGAATTTTATGGCAGCATAAAATTACCTACAGCACCTGGTATTCCCAGGTGGTCTCCCATCCAAGAACTAACCAGGCCCAACACTGCATAGCTTCCAAGATCAGACGAGATTGGGCATGTCCAGTGTGGTTTGGCTGTAGGTGCTCAAAAATTTTAACTTTAGACATCTTTTACTTCTTAACTCAAGTAAATTCATTGATAAGTTTAAAAATGAAATGTAAAATGTAACAGAAAAGAATGTTATGGCAGTATAAAATTACCTACAGCTCCTGGCATTCCCAGGTGGTCTCCCATCCAAGTACTAACCTGGCCCAACACTGCATAGCTTCCAAGATCAGACGAGCTTGGGCATGTCCAGTGTGGTTTGGTTGTAGGTGCTCAAAAACATTAACTTTAGAACTCTTTTACTTCTTAACTCAAGTAAATTCATTGATAAGTTGAAAAAATTTAATGTAAAATGTAATAGAAAAGAATGTTATGGCTGTATAAAATTACCTACAGCACCTGGTATTCCCAGGTGGTCTCCCATCCAAGTACTAACCAGGCCCAACACTGCATAGCTTCAAAGATCAGATGAGATTGGGCATGTCCAGTGTGGTTTGACTGTAGGTGCTCAAAAAAAATTTACTTTAGCCCTCTTTTACTTCTTAACTCAAGTAAATTCATTGATAAGTTGAAAAAATTAAATGTAAAATGTAATAGAAAAGAATGTTTTGGCTGTATAAAATTACCTACATCACCTGGTATTCCCAGGTGGTTTCCCATCCAAGTACAAACCAGGCCCAACACTGCATAGCTTCCAAGATCAGCCGAGATTGGGCATGTCCAGTGTGGTTTGGCTGTAGGTGCTCAAAAGCATTAAATTTAGACTTCTATTACTTCTTAACTCAAGTAAATTCATTGATAAGTTGAAAAAATTAAATGTAAAATGTAATAGAAAAGAATGTTATGGCTGTATAAAATTACCTACAGCACCTGGTATTCCCAGGTGGTCTCCCATCCAAGTACTAACCAGGCCCAACACTGCATAGCTTCCAAGATCAGATGAGATTGGGCATGTCCAGTGTGGTTTGACTGTAGGTACTCAAAAACATTAACTTTAGACCTCTTTTACTTCTTAACTCAAGTAAATTCATTGCTAAGTTTAAAAATGAAATGTAAAATGTAACCGAAAAGAATGTTATGGCAGCATAAAATTACCTACAGCACCTGGTATTCCCGGGTGGTCTCCCATCCAAGAACTAACCAGGCCCAACACTGCATAGCTTCAAAGATCAGACGAGATTGGGCATGTCCAGTGTGGTTTGGCTGTAGGTACTCAAAAGCATTAAATTTAGACCTCTATTACTTCTTAACTCAAGTAAATTCATTGATAAGTTGAAAAATTAAATGTAAAATGTAATAGAAATGAATGTTATGGCAGTATAAAATTACCTACAGCATCTGGTATTCCCAGGTGGTCTCCCATCCAAGTACTAACCAGGCCCAACACTGCATAGCTTCCAAGATCAGACGAGATTGGGCATGTCCAGTGTGGTTTGGCTGTAGGTGCTCAAAAGCTTTAAATTTAGACCTCTTTTACTTCTTAACTCAAGTAAATTCATTGCTAAGTTTAAAAATGAAATGTAAAATGTAACCGAAAAGAATGTTATGGCAGTATAAAATTACATACAGCTCCTGGTATTCCCAGGTGGTCTCCCATCCAATTACTAACCTGGCCCAACACTGCATAGCTTCCAAGATCAGACGAGATTGGGCAGGTCCAGTGTGGTTTGGCTGTAGGTGCTCAAAAATATTAACTTTAGAACTCTTTTACTTCTTAACTCAAGTAAATTTATTGATAAGTTGAAAAAATTTAATGTAAAATGTAATAGAAAAGAATGTTATGGTTGTATAAAATTACCTACAGCACCTGGTATTCCCAGGTGGTCTCCCATCCAAGTACTAACCAGGCCCAACACTGCATAGTTTCCAAGATCAGACGAGATTGGGCACGTCCAGTGTGGTATGGCTGTAGGTGCTCAAATACATTAACTTTAGACCTCTTTTACTTCTTTACTCAAGTAAATTCATTGATAAGTTGAAAAAATTAAATGTAAAATGTAATAGAAAAGAAAGTTATGGCTGCATAAAAATACCAACAGCACCTGGTATTCCCAGGTGGTCTCCCAACCAAGTACTAACCAGACCCAACACTGCATAGCTTCCAAGATCAGACGAGATTGGGCATGTCCAGTGTGATTTGGCTGTAGGTGCTCAAAAAACTTAACTTTAGACCTCTATTACTTCTTAACTCAAGTAAATTCATTGATAAGTTGAAAAAATTAAAAGTAAAATGTAATAGAAAAGAATGTTATGGCAGCATAAAATTACCTACAGCACCTGGTATTCCCAGGTGGTCTCCCATCCAAGAACTTACCAGGCCCAACACTGCATAGCTTCCAAGATCAGATGAGATTGGACATGTCCAGTGTGGTTTTGCTGTAGGTGCTCAAAACCCTTAACTTTAGACCTCTTTTACTTCTTAACTCAAGTAAATTCATTGATAAGTTGAAAAAATTAAATGTAAAATGTAATAGAAAAGAATGTTGTGGCTGTATAAAATTACCTACAGCACCAGGTATTCCCAGGTGGTTTCCCATCCAGGTACAAACCAGGCCCAACACTGCATAGCTTCCAAGATCAGACGAGATTGGGCATGTCCAGTGTGATTTGGCTGTAGGTGCTCAAGAAAGTTAACTTTAGACCTCTATTACTTCTTAACTCAAGTAAATTCATTGATAAGTTGAAAAAATTAAATGTAAAATGTAATAGAAAAGAATGTTATGGCAGCATAAAATTACCTACAGCACCTGGTATTCCCAGGTGGTCTCCCATCCAAGAACTTACCAGGCCCAACACTGCATAGCTTCCAAGATCAGATGAGATTGGACATGTCCAGTGTGGTTTTGCTGTAGGTGCTCAAAACCCTTAACTTTAGACCTCTTTTACTTCTTAACTCAAGTAAATTCATTGATAAGTTGAAAAAATTAAATGTAAAATGTAATAGAAAAGAATGTTGTGGCTGTATAAAATTACCTACAGCACCAGGTATTCCCAGGTGGTTTCCCATCCAAGTACAAACCAGGCCCAACACTGCATAGCTTCCAAGATCAGATGAGATTGGGCATGTCCAGTGTGATTTGGCTGTAGGTGCTCAAGAAACTTAACTTTAGACCTCTATTACTTCTTAACTCAAGTAAATTCATTGATAAGTCGAAAAAATTTAATGTAAAATGTAATAGAAAAGAATGTTATGGCAGCATAAAATTACCTACAGCACCTGGTATTCCCAGGTGGTCTCCCATCCAAGAACTAACCAGGGCCAACACTGCATAGCTTCCAAGATCAGACGAGATTGGGCATGTCCAGTGTGGTTTGGCTGTAGGTACTCAAAAGCATTAAATTTAGACCTCTATTACTTCTTAACTCAAGTAAATTCATTGATAAGTTGAAAAAATTAAATGTAAAATGTAATAGAAATGAATGTTATGGCAGTATAAAATTACCTACAGCATCTGGTATTCCCAGGTGGTCTCCCATCCAAGTACTAACCAGGCCCAACACTGCATAGCTTCCAAGATCAGATGAGATTGGGCATGTCCAGTGTGGTTTGGCTGTAGGTGCTCAAAAACATTAACTTTAGTCCTCTTTTACTTCTTAACTCAAGTAAATTCATTGATAAGTTTAAAAATGAAATGTAAAATGTAATAGAAAAGAATGTTATGGCAGTTTAAAATTACCAACAGCACCTGGTATTCCCAGGTGGTCTCCCATCCAAGTACTAACCAGGCCCAACACTGCATAGCTTCCAAGATCAGACGAGATTGGGCATGTCCAGTGTGGTTTGGCTGTAGGTGCTCAAAAGCTTTAAATTTAGACCTCTTTTACTTCTTAACTCAAGAAAATTCATTGCTAAGTTTAAAAATGAAATGTAAAATGTAACCGAAAAGAATGTTATGGCAGTATAAAATTACATACAGCTCCTGGTATTCCCAGGTGGCCTCCCATCCAATTACTAACCTGGCCCAACACTGCATAGCTTCCAAGATCAGACGAGATTGGGCAGGTCCAGTGTGGTTTGGCTGTAGGTGCTCAAAAATATTAACTTTAGAACTCTTTTACTTCTTAACTCAAGTAAATTCATTGATAAGTTGAAAAAATTTAATGTAAAATGTAATAGAAAAGAATGTTATGGCTGTATAAAATTACCTACAGCACCTGGTATTCCCAGGTGGTCTCCCATCCAAGTACTAACCAGGCCCAACACTGCATAGTTTCCAAGATCAGACAAGATTCGGCACGTCCAGTGTGGTATGGCTGTAGGTGCTCAAATACATTAACTTTAGACCTCTTTTACTTCTTTACTCAAGTAAATTCATTGATAAGTTGAAAAAATTAAATGTAAAATGTAATAGAAAAGAAAGTTATGGCTGCATAAAAATACCAACAGCATCTGGTATTCCCAGGTTGTCTCCCAACCAAGTACTAACCAGACCCAACACTGCATAGCTTCCAAGATCAGACGAGATTGGGCATGTCCAGTGTGATTTGGCTGTAGGTGCTCAAAAAACTTAACTTTAGACCTCTATTACTTCTTATCTCAAGTAAATTCATTGATAAGTTGAAAAAATTAAATGTAAAATGTAATAGAAAAGAATGTTATGGCAGCATAAAATTACCTACAGCACCTGGTATTCCCAGGTGGTCTCCCATCCAAGAACTTACCAGGCCCAACACTGCATAGCTTCCAAGATCAGACGAGATTGGACATGTCCAGTGTGGTTTTGCTGTAGGTGCTCAAAACCCTTAACTTTAGACCTCTTTTACTTCTTAACTCAAGTAAATTCATTGATAAGTTGAAAAAATTAAATGTAAAATGTAATAGAAAAGAATGTTGTGGCTGTATAAAATTACCTACAGCACCAGGTATTCCCAGGTGGTTTCCCATCCAAGTACAAACCAGGCCCAACACTGCATAGCTTCCAAGATCAGACGAGATTGGGCATGTCCAGTGTGATTTGGCTGTAGGTGCTCAAGAAACTTAACTTTAGACCTCTATTACTTCTTAACTCAAGTAAATTCATTGATAAGTTGAAAAAATTAAATGTAAAATGTAATAGAAAAGAATGTTATGGCAGTATAAAATTACCTACAGCACCTGGTATTCCCAGGTGGTCTCCCATCCACGTAATAACCATGCCCAACACTGCACAGCTTCCAAGATCACTGGACATTGGCCTTGTCCAGTGTGGTTTTGCTGTAGGTGCCCAAAAACATTAACTTTAGACCTCTTTTACTTCTTAACTCAAGTAAATTCATTGATAAGTTGAAAAAATTAAATGTAAAATGTAATAGAAAAGAATGTTATGGCTGTATAAAATTACCTACAGCATCTGGTATTCCCAGGTGGTCTCCCATCCAAGCACTAACCAGGCCCAACACTGCATAGCTTCCAATATCAGATGAGATTGGGCATGTCCAGTGTGGTTTGTCTGTAGGTGCTCAAATACATTAACTTTAGACCTCTTTTACTTCTTAACTCAAGTAAATTCATTGATAAGTTGAAAAAATTTTTTGTAAAATGTAATAGAAATGAATGTTTTGGCTGTATAAAATTACCTACAGCACCTGGTATTCCCAGGTGGTCTCCCATCCAAATACTAACCAGACCCAACAATGCTTAGTTTCCAAGATCAGACGAGATTGGGCACGTCCAGAGTGGTTTGGCTGTAGGTGCTCAAAATACTTAACTTTAGACCTCTATTACTTCTTAACTCAAGTAAATTCATTGTTAAGTTGTAAAAATGAAATGTAAAATGTAATAGAAAAGAATGTTATGGCAGTATAAAATTACCTACAGCACCTGGTATTCCCAGGTGGTCTCCCATCCAAGTACTAACCAAGCCCAACACTGCATAGCTTCCAAGATAAGACGAGATTGGGCATGTCCAGTGTGGTTTGGCTGTAGGTGCTCAGAAACTTTAACTTTAGACCTCTATTACTTCTTAACTCAAGTAAATTCATTGATAAGTTGAAAAAATTAAATGTAAAATGTAATAGAAAAGAATTTTATGGCAGCATAAAATTACCTACAGCACCTGGTATTCCCAGGTGGTCTCCCATCCAAGAACTAACCAGGCCCAACACTGCATAGCTTCCAAGATCAGACGAGATTGGGCATGTCCAGTGTGGTTTGGCTGTAGGTGCTCAAAAATTTTAACTTTAGACATCTTTTACTTCTTAACTCAAGTAAATTCATTGATAAGTTTAAAAATGAAATGTAAAATGTAACAGAAAAGAATGTTATGGCAGTATAAAATTACCTACAGCTCCTGGCATTCCCAGGTGGTCTCCCATCCAAGTACTAACCTGGCCCAACACTGCATAGCTTCCAAGATCAGACGAGCTTGGGCATGTCCAGTGTGGTTTGGTTGTAGGTGCTCAAAAACATTAACTTTAGAACTCTTTTACTTCTTAACTCAAGTAAATTCATTGATAAGTTGAAAAAATTTAATGTAAAATGTAATAGAAAAGAATGTTATGGCTGTATAAAATTACCTACAGCACCTGGTATTCCCAGGTGGTCTCCCATCCAAGTACTAACCAGGCCCAACACTGCATAGCTTCAAAGATCAGATGAGATTGGGCATGTCCAGTGTGGTTTGCCTGTAGGTGCTCAAAAAAAATTTACTTTAGCGCTCTTTTACTTCTTAACTCAAGTAAATTCATTGATAAGTTGAAAAAATTAAATGTAAAATGTAATAGAAAAGAATGTTTTGGCTGTATAAAATTACCTACATCACCTGGTATTCCCAGGTGGTTTCCCATCCAAGTACAAACCAGGCCCAACACTGCATAGCTTCCAAGATCAGCCGAGATTGGGCATGTCCAGTGTGGTTTGGCTGTAGGTGCTCAAAAGCATTAAATTTAGACTTCTATTACTTCTTAACTCAAGTAAATTCATTGATAAGTTGAAAAAATTAAATGTAAAATGTAATAGAAAAGAATGTTATGGCTGTATAAAATTACCTACAGCACCTGGTATTCCCAGGTGGTCTCCCATCCAAGTACTAACCAGGCCCAACACTGCATAGCTTCCAAGATCAGACGAGATTGGGCATGTCCAGTGTGGTTTGGCTGTAGGTGCTCAAAAGCTTTAAATTTAGACCTCTTTTACTTCTTAACACAAGTAAATTCATTGCTAAGTTTAAAAATGAAATGTAAAATGTAACCGAAAAGAATGTTATGGCAGTATAAAATTACATACAGCTCCTGGTATTCCCAGGTGGTCTCCCATCCAATTACTAACCTGGCCCAACACTGCATAGCTTCCAAGATCAGACGAGATTGGGCAGGTCCAGTGTGGTTTGGCTGTAGGTGCTCAAAAATATTAACTTTAGAACTCTTTTACTTCTTAACTCAAGTAAATTTATTGATAAGTTGAAAAAATTTAATGTAAAATGTAATAGAAAAGAATGTTATGGCTGTATAAAATTACCTACAGCACCTGGTATTCCCAGGTGGTCTCCCATCCAAGTACTAACCAGGCCCAACACTGCATAGTTTCCAAGATCAGACGAGATTGGGCACGTCCAGTGTGGTATGGCTGTAGGTGCTCAAATACATTAACTTTAGACCTCTTTTACTTCTTTACTCAAGTAAATTCATTGATAAGTTGAAAAAATTAAATGTAAAATGTAATAGAAAAGAAAGTTATGGCTGCATAAAAATACCAACAGCACCTGGTATTCCCAGGTGGTCTCCCAACCAAGTACTAACCAGGCCCAACACTGCATAGCTTCCAAGATCAGACGAGATTGGGCATGTCCAGTGTGATTTGGCTGTAGGTGCTCAAAAAACTTAACTTTAGACCTCTATTACTTCTTAACTCAAGTAAATTCATTGATAAGTTGAAAAAATTAAATGTAAAATGTAATAGAAAAGAATGTTATGGCAGCATAAAATTACCTACAGCACCTGGTATTCCCAGGTGGTCTCCCATCCAAGAACTTACCAGGCCCAACACTGCATAGCTTCCAAGATCAGACGAGATTGGACATGTCCAGTGTGGTTTTGCTGTAGGTGCTCAAAACCCTTAACTTTAGACCTCTTTTACTTCTTAACTCAAGTAAATTCATTGATAAGTTGTAAAAATTAAATGTAAAATGTAATAGAAAAGAATGTTGTGGCTGTATAAAATTACCTACAGCACCAGGTATTCCCAGGTGGTTTCCCATCCAAGTACAAACCAGGCCCAACACTGCATAGCTTCCAAGATCAGACGAGATTGGGCATGTCCAGTGTGGTTTGGCTGTAGGTACTCAAAAGCATTAAATTTAGACCTCTATTACTTCTTAACTCAAGTAAATTCATTGATAAGTTGAAAAAATTAAATGTAAAATGTAATAGAAATGAATGTTATGGCAGTATAAAATTACCTACAGCATCTGGTATTCCCAGGTGGTCTCCCATCCAAGTACTAACCAGGCCCACCACTGAATAGCTTCCAAGATCAGACAAGATTGGGCATGTCCAGTGTGGTTTGGCTGTAGGTGCTCAAAAACTTTAACTTTAGACCTCTTTTACTTCTTAACTCAAGTAAATTCATTAATAAGTTTAAAAATGAAATGTAAAATGTAACAGAAAAGAATGTTATGGCAGTATAAAATTACCTACAGCTCCTGGAATTCCCAGGTGGTCTCCCATCCAAGTACTAACCTGGCCCAACACTGCATAGCTTCCACGATCAGACGAGCTTGGGCATGTCCAGTGTGGAATGGCTGTAGGTGCTCAAATACATTAACTTTAGACCTCATTTACTTCTTTACTCAAGTAAATTCATTGATAAGTTGAAAAAATTAAATGTAAAATGTAATAGAAAAGAATGTTATGGCTGTATAAAATTACCTACAGCATCTGGTATTCCAGGTGGTCTCCCATCCAAGCACTAACCAGGCCCAACACTGCATAGCTTCCAATATGAGATGAGATTGGGCATGTCCAGTGTGGTTTGGCTGTAGGTGCTCAAATACATTAACTTTAGACCTCTTTTACTTCTTAACTCAAGTAAATTCATTGATAAGTTGAAAAAATTAAATGTAAAATGTAATAGAAAAGAATGTTGTGGCTGTATAAAATTACCTACAGCACCAGGTATTCCCAGGTGGTTTCCCATCCAAGTACAAACCAGGCCCAACACTGCATAGCTTCCAAGATCAGATGAGATTGGGCATGTCCAGTGTGATTTGGCTGTAGGTGCTCAAGAAACTTAACTTTAGACCTCTATTACTTCTTAACTCAAGTAAATTCATTGATAAGTCGAAAAAATTAAATGTAAAATGTAATAGAAAAGAATGTTATGGCAGCATAAAATTACCTACAGCACCTGGTATTCCCAGGTGGTCTCCCATCCAAGAACTAACCAGGGCCAACACTGCATAGCTTCCAAGATCAGACGAGATTGGGCATGTCCAGTGTGGATTGGCTGTAGGTACTCAAAAGCATTAAATTTAGACCTCTATTACTTCTTAACTCAAGTAAATTCATTGATAAGTTGAAAAAATTAAATGTAAAATGTAATAGAAATGAATGTTATGGCAGTATAAAATTACCTACAGCATCTGGTATTCCCAGGTGGTCTCCCATCCAAGTACTAACCAGGCCCAACACTGCATAGCTTCCAAGATCAGATGAGATTGGGCATGTCCAGTGTGGTTTGGCTGTAGGTGCTCAAAAACATTAACTTTAGTCCTCTTTTACTTCTTAACTCAAGTAAATTCATTGATAAGTTTAAAAATGAAATGTAAAATGTAATAGAAAAGAATGTTATGGCAGTTTAAAATTACCAACAGCACCTGGTATTCCCAGGTGGTCTCCCATCCAAGTACTAACCAGGCCCAACACTGCATAGCTTCCAAGATCAGACGAGATTGGGCATGTCCAGTGTGGTTTGGCTGTAGGTGCTCAAAAGCTTTAAATTTAGACCTCTTTTACTTCTTAACTCAAGTAAATTCATTGCTAAGTTTAAAAATGAAATGTAAAATGTAACCGAAAAGAATGTTATGGCAGTATAAAATTACATACAGCTCCTGGTATTCCCAGGTGGCCTCCCATCCAATTACTAACCTGGCCCAACACTGCATAGCTTCCAAGATCAGACGAGATTGGGCAGGTCCAGTGTGGTTTGGCTGTAGGTGTTCAAAAATATTAACTTTAGAACTCTTTTACTTCTTAACTCAAGTAAATTCATTGATAAGTTGAAAAAATTTAATGTAAAATGTAATAGAAAAGAATGTTATGGCTGTATAAAATTACCTACAGCACCTGGTATTCCCAGGTGGTCTCCCATCCAAGTACTAACCAGGCCCAACACTGCATAGTTTCCAAGATCAGACAAGATTCGGCACGTCCAGTGTGGTATGGCTGTAGGTGCTCAAATACATTAACTTTAGACCTCTTTTACTTCTTTACTCAAGTAAATTCATTGATAAGTTGAAAAAATTAAATGTAAAATGTAATAGAAAAGAAAGTTATGGCTGCATAAAAATACCAACAGCACCTGGTATTCCCAGGTTGTCTCCCA
Organism: Taudactylus pleione; assembly: GCA_031769625.1. NCBI lineage: Eukaryota > Metazoa > Chordata > Amphibia > Anura > Myobatrachidae > Taudactylus > Taudactylus pleione. The sequence continues at coordinate 6,174,262 of JAUIMM010000965.1, read as the reverse complement.
ACCAAGTACTAACCAGACCCAACACTGCATAGCTTCCAAGATCAGACGAGATTGGGCATGTCCAGTGTGATTTGGCTGTAGGTGCTCAAAAAACTTAACTTTAGACCTCTATTACTTCTTATCTCAAGTAAATTCATTGATAAGTTGAAAAAATTAAATGTAAAATGTAATAGAAAAGAATGTTATGGCAGCATAAAATTACCTACAGCACCTGGTATTCCCAGGTGGTCTCCCATCCAAGAACTTACCAGGCCCAACACTGCATAGCTTCCAAGATCAGACGAGATTGGACATGTCCAGTGTGGTTTTGCTGTAGGTGCTCAAAACCCTTAACTTTAGACCTCTTTTACTTCTTAACTCAAGTAAATTCATTGATAAGTTGAAAAAATTAAATGTAAAATGTAATAGAAAAGAATGTTGTGGCTGTATAAAATTACCTACAGCACCAGGTATTCCCAGGTGGTTTCCCATCCAAGTACAAACCAGGCCCAACACTGCATAGCTTCCAAGATCAGACGAGATTGGGCATGTCCAGTGTGATTTGGCTGTAGGTGCTCAAGAAACTTAACTTTAGACCTCTATTACTTCTTAACTCAAGTAAATTCATTGATAAGTTGAAAAAATTAAATGTAAAATGTAATAGAAAAGAATGTTATGGCAGTATAAAATTACCTACAGCACCTGGTATTCCCAGGTGGTCTCCCATCCACGTAATAACCATGCCCAACACTGCACAGCTTCCAAGATCACTGGACATTGGCCTTGTCCAGTGTGGTTTTGCTGTAGGTGCCCAAAAACATTAACTTTAGACCTCTTTTACTTCTTAACTCAAGTAAATTCATTGATAAGTTGAAAAAATTAAATGTAAAATGTAATAGAAAAGAATGTTATGGCTGTATAAAATTACCTACAGCATCTGGTATTCCCAGGTGGTCTCCCATCCAAGCACTAACCAGGCCCAACACTGCATAGCTTCCAATATCAGATGAGATTGGGCATGTCCAGTGTGGTTTGGCTGTAGGTGCTCAAATACATTAACTTTAGACCTCTTTTACTTCTTAACTCAAGTAAATTCATTGATAAGTTGAAAAAAATTTTTGTAAAATGTAATAGAAATGAATGTTTTGGCTGTATAAAATTACCTACAGCACCTGGTATTCCCAGGTGGTCTCCCATCCAAATACTAACCAGACCCAACAATGCTTAGTTTCCAAGATCAGACGAGATTGGGCACGTCCAGAGTGGTTTGGCTGTAGGTGCTCAAAATACTTAACTTTAGACCTCTATTACTTCTTAACTCAAGTAAATTCATTGTTAAGTTGTAAAAATGAAATGTAAAATGTAATAGAAAAGAATGTTATGGCAGTATAAAATTACCTACAGCTCCTGGTATTCCCAGGTGGTCTCCCATCCAAGTACTAACCAAGCCCAACACTGCATAGCTTCCAAGATCAGACGAGATTGGGCATGTCCAGTGTGGTTTGGCTGTAGGTGCTCAGAAACTTTAACTTTAGACCTCTATTACTTCTTAACTCAAGTAAATTCATTGATAAGTTGAAAAAATTAAATGTAAAATGTAATAGAAAAGAATTTTATGGCAGCATAAAATTACCTACAGCACCTGGTATTCCCAGGTGGTCTCCCATCCAAGAACTAACCAGGCCCAACACTGCATAGCTTCCAAGATCAGACGAGATTGGGCATGTCCAGTGTGGTTTGGCTGTAGGTGCTCAAAAATTTTAACTTTAGACATCTTTTACTTCTTAACTCAAGTAAATTCATTGATAAGTTTAAAAATGAAATGTAAAATGTAACAGAAAAGAATGTTATGGCAGCATAAAATTACCTACAGCACCTGGTATTCCCGGGTGGTCTCCCATCCAAGTACTAACCAGGCCCAACACTGCATAGCTTCAAAGATCAGATGAGATTGGGCATGTCCAGTGTGGTTTGACTGTAGGTGCTCAAAAAAAATTTACTTTAGCCCTCTTTTACTTCTTAACTCAAGTAAATTCATTGATAAGTTGAAAAAATTAAATGTAAAATGTAATAGAAAAGAATGTTTTGGCTGTATAAAATTACCTACATCACCTGGTATTCCCAGGTGGTTTCCCATCCAAGTACAAACCAGGCCCAACACTGCATAGCTTCCAAGATCAGCCGAGATTGGGCATGTCCAGTGTGGTTTGGCTGTAGGTGCTCAAAAGCATTAAATTTAGACTTCTATTACTTCTTAACTCAAGTAAATTCATTGATAAGTTGAAAAAATTAAATGTAAAATGTAATAGAAAAGAATGTTATGGCTGTATAAAATTACCTACAGCACCTGGTATTCCCAGGTGGTCTCCCATCCAAGTACTAACCAGGCCCAACACTGCATAGCTTCCAAGATCAGATGAGATTGGGCATGTCCAGTGTGGTTTGACTGTAGGTACTCAAAAACATTAACTTTAGACCTTTTTTACTTCTTAACTCAAGTAAATTCATTGCTAAGTTTAAAAATGAAATGTAAAATGTAACCGAAAAGAATGTTATGGCAGCATAAAATTACCTACAGCACCTGGTATTCCCGGGTGGTCTCCCATCCAAGAACTAACCAGGCCCAACACTGCATAGCTTCCAAGATCAGACGAGATTGGGCATGTCCAGTGTGGTTTGGTTGTAGGTGCTCAAAAGCTTTAAATTTAGACCTCTTTTACTTCTTAACTCAAGTAAATTCATTGCTAAGTTTAAAAATGAAATGTAAAATGTAACCGAAAAGAATGTTATGGCAGTATAAAATTACATACAGCTCCTGGTATTCCCAGGTGGTCTCCCATCCAATTACTAACCTGGCCCAACACTGCATAGCTTCCAAGATCAGACGAGATTGGGCAGGTCCAGTGTGGTTTGGCTGTAGGTGCTCAAAAATATTAACTTTAGAACTCTTTTACTTCTTAACTCAAGTAAATTTATTGATAAGTTGAAAAAATTTAATGTAAAATGTAATAGAAAAGAATGTTATGGCTGTATAAAATTACCTACAGCACCTGGTATTCCCAGGTGGTCTCCCATCCAAGTACTAACCAGGCCCAACACTGCATAGTTTCCAAGATCAGACGAGATTGGGCACGTCCAGTGTGGTATGGCTGTAGGTGCTCAAATACATTAACTTTAGACCTCTTTTACTTCTTTACTCAAGTAAATTCATTGATAAGTTGAAAAAATTAAATGTAAAATGTAATAGAAAAGAAAGTTATGGCTGCATAAAAATACCAACGGCACCTGGTATTCCCAGGTGGTCTCCCAACCAAGTACTAACCAGGCCCAACACTGCATAGCTTCCAAGATCAGACGAGATTGGGCATGTCCAGTGTGATTTGGCTGTAGGTGCTCAAAAAACTTAACTTTAGACCTCTATTACTTCTTAACTCAAGTAAATTCATTGATAAGTTGAAAAAATTAAATGTAAATTGTAATAGAAAAGAATGTTATGGCTGTATAAAATTACCTACATCACCTGGTATTCCCAGGTGGTTTCCCATCCAAGTACAAACCAGGCCCAACACTGCATAGCTTCCAAGATCAGCCGAGATTGGGCATGTCCAGTGTGGTTTGGCTGTAGGTGCTCAAAAGCATTAAATTTAGACTTCTATTACTTCTTAACTCAAGTAAATTCATTGATAAGTTGAAAAAATTAAATGTAAAATGTAATAGAAAAGAATGTTATGGCTGTATAAAATTACCTACAGCACCTGGTATTCCCAGGTGGTCTCCCATCCAAGTACTAACCAGGCCCAACACTGCATAGCTTCCAAGATCAGATGAGATTGGGCATGTCCAGTGTGGTTTGACTGTAGGTACTCAAAAACATTAACTTTAGACCTTTTTTACTTCTTAACTCAAGTAAATTCATTGCTAAGTTTAAAAATGAAATGTAAAATGTAACCGAAAAGAATGTTATGGCAGCATAAAATTACCTACAGCACCTGGTATTCCCGGGTGGTCTCCCATCCAAGAACTAACCAGGCCCAACACTGCATAGCTTCCAAGATCAGACGAGATTGGGCATGTCCAGTGTGGTTTGGCTGTAGGTACTCAAAAGCATTAAATTTAGACCTCTATTACTTCTTAACTCAAGTAAATTCATTGATAAGTTGAAAAATTAAATGTAAAATGTAATAGAAATGAATGTTATGGCAGTATAAAATTACCTACAGCATCTGGTATTCCCAGGTGGTCTCCCATCCAAGTACTAACCAGGCCCAACACTGCATAGCTTCCAAGATCAGACGAGATTGGGCATGTCCAGTGTGGTTTGGCTGTAGGTGCTCAAAAGCTTTAAATTTAGACCTCTTTTACTTCTTAACTCAAGTAAATTCATTGCTAAGTTTAAAAATGAAATGTAAAATGTAACCGAAAAGAATGTTATGGCAGTATAAAATTACATACAGCTCCTGGTATTCCCAGGTGGTCTCCCATCCAATTACTAACCTGGCCCAACACTGCATAGCTTCCAAGATCAGACGAGATTGGGCAGGTCCAGTGTGGTTTGGCTGTAGGTGCTCAAAAATATTAACTTTAGAACTCTTTTACTTCTTAACTCAAGTAAATTTATTGATAAGTTGAAAAAATTTAATGTAAAATGTAATAGAAAAGAATGTTATGGCTGTATAAAATTACCTACAGCACCTGGTATTCCCAGGTGGTCTCCCATCCAAGTACTAACCAGGCCCAACACTGCATAGTTTCCAAGATCAGACGAGATTGGGCACGTCCAGTGTGGTATGGCTGTAGGTGCTCAAATACATTAACTTTAGACCTCTTTTACTTCTTTACTCAAGTAAATTCATTGATAAGTTGAAAAAATTAAATGTAAAATGTAATAGAAAAGAAAGTTATGGCTGCATAAAAATACCAACGGCACCTGGTATTCCCAGGTGGTCTCCCAACCAAGTACTAACCAGGCCCAACACTGCATAGCTTCCAAGATCAGACGAGATTGGGCATGTCCAGTGTGATTTGGCTGTAGGTGCTCAAAAAACTTAACTTTAGACCTCTATTACTTCTTAACTCAAGTAAATTCATTGATAAGTTGAAAAAATTAAATGTAAAATGTAATAGAAAAGAATGTTATGGCTGTATAAAATTACCTACATCACCTGGTATTCCCAGGTGGTTTCCCATCCAAGTACAAACCAGGCCCAACACTGCATAGCTTCCAAGATCAGCCGAGATTGGGCATGTCCAGTGTGGTTTGGCTGTAGGTGCTCAAAAGCATTAAATTTAGACTTCTATTACTTCTTAACTCAAGTAAATTCATTGATAAGTTGAAAAAATTAAATGTAAAATGTAATAGAAAAGAATGTTATGGCTGTATAAAATTACCTACAGCACCTGGTATTCCCAGGTGGTCTCCCATCCAAGTACTAACCAGGCCCAACACTGCATAGCTTCCAAGATCAGATGAGATTGGGCATGTCCAGTGTGGTTTGACTGTAGGTACTCAAAAACATTAACTTTAGACCTTTTTTACTTCTTAACTCAAGTAAATTCATTGCTAAGTTTAAAAATGAAATGTAAAATGTAACCGAAAAGAATGTTATGGCAGCATAAAATTACCTACAGCACCTGGTATTCCCGGGTGGTCTCCCATCCAAGAACTAACCAGGCCCAACACTGCATAGCTTCCAAGATCAGACGAGACTGGGCATGTCCAGTGTGGTTTGGCTGTAGGTACTCAAAAGCATTAAATTTAGACCTCTATTACTTCTTAACTCAAGTAAATTCATTGATAAGTTGAAAAATTAAATGTAAAATGTAATAGAAATGAATGTTATGGCAGTATAAAATTACCTACAGCATCTGGTATTCCCAGGTGGTCTCCCATCCAAGTACTAACCAGGCCCAACACTGCATAGCTTCCAAGATCAGACGAGATTGGGCATGTCCAGTGTAGTTTGGCTGTAGGTGCTCAAAAGCTTTAAATTTAGACCTCTTTTACTTCTTAACTCAAGTAAATTCATTGCTAAGTTTAAAAATGAAATGTAAAATGTAACCGAAAAGAATGTTATGGCAGTATAAAATTACATACAGCTCCTGGTATTCCCAGGTGGTCTCCCATCCAATTACTAACCTGGCCGAACACTGCATAGCTTCCAAGATCAGACGAGATTGGGCAGGTCCAGTGTGGTTTGGCTGTAGGTGCTCAAAAATATTAACTTTAGAACTCTTTTACTTCTTAACTCAAGTAAATTTATTGATAAGTTGAAAAAATTTAATGTAAAATGTAATAGAAAAGAATGTTATGGCTGTATAAAATTACCTACAGCACCTGGTATTCCCAGGTGGTCTCCCATCCAAGTACTAACCAGGCCCAACACTGCATAGTTTCCAAGATCAGACAAGATTGGGCACGTCCAGTGTGGTATGGCTGTAGGTGCTCAAATACATTAACTTTAGACCTCTTTTACTTCTTTACTCAAGTAAATTCATTGATAAGTTGAAAAAATTAAATGTAAAATGTAATAGAAAAGAAAGTTATGGCTGCATAAAAATACCAACGGCACCTGGTATTCCCAGGTGGTCTCCCAACCAAGTACTAACCAGGCCCAACACTGCATAGCTTCCAAGATCAGATGAGATTGGGCATGTCCAGTGTGATTTGGCTGTAGGTGCTCAAAAAACTTAACTTTAGACCTCTATTACTTCTTAACTCAAGTAAATTCATTGATAAGTTGAAAAAATTAAATGTAAAATGTAATAGAAAAGAATGTTATGGCAGCATAAAATTAAGTACAGCACCTGGTATTCCCAGGTGGTCTCCCATCCAAGAACTTACCAGGCCCAACACTGCATAGCTTCCAAGATCAGACGAGATTGGACATGTCCAGTGTGGTTTTGCTGTAGGTGCTCAAAACCCTTAACTTTAGACCTCTTTTACTTCTTAACTCAAGTAAATTCATTGATAAGTTGTAAAAATTAAATGTAAAATGTAATAGAAAAGAATGTTGTGGCTGTATAAAATTACCTACAGCACCAGGTATTCCCAGGTGGTTTCCCATCCAAGTACAAACCAGGCCCAACACTGCATAGCTTCCAAGATCAGACGAGATTGGGCATGTCCAGTGTGGTTTGGCTGTAGGTACTCAAAAGCATTAAATTTAGACCTCTATTACTTCTTAACTCAAGTAAATTCATTGATAAGTTGAAAAAATTAAATGTAAAATGTAATAGAAATGAATGTTATGGCAGTATAAAATTACCTACAGCATCTGGTATTCCCAGGTGGTCTCCCATCCAAGTACTAACCAGGCCCACCACTGAATAGCTTCCAAGATCAGACAAGATTGGGCATGTCCAGTGTGGTTTGGCTGTAGGTGCTCAAAAACTTTAACTTTAGACCTCTTTTACTTCTTAACTCAAGTAAATTCATTAATAAGTTTAAAAATGAAATGTAAAATGTAACAGAAAAGAATGTTATGGCAGTATAAAATTACCTACAGCTCCTGGAATTCCCAGGTGGTCTCCCATCCAAGTACTAACCTGGCCCAACACTGCATAGCTTCCACGATCAGACGAGCTTGGGCATGTCCAGTGTGGTATGGCTGTAGGTGCTCAAATACATTAACTTTAGACCTCATTTACTTCTTTACTCAAGTAAATTCATTGATAAGTTGAAAAAATTAAATGTAAAATGTAATAGAAAAGAATGTTATGGCTGTATAAAATTACCTACAGCATCTGGTATTCCAGGTGGTCTCCCATCCAAGCACTAACCAGGCCCAACACTGCATAGCTTCCAATATGAGATGAGATTGGGCATGTCCAGTGTGGTTTGGCTGTAGGTGCTCAAATACATTAACTTTAGACCTCTTTTACTTCTTAACTCAAGTAAATTCATTGATAAGTTGAAAAATTTTTATGTAAAATGTAATAGAAATGAATGTTTTGGCTGTATAAAATTACCTACAGCACCTGGTATTCCCAGGTGGTCTCCCATCCAAATACTAACCAGACCCAACAATGCTTAGTTTCCAAGATCAGACGAGATTGGGCACGTCCAGAGTGGTTTGGCTGTAGGTGCTCAAAATACTTAACTTTAGACCTCTATTACTTCTTAACTCAAGTAAATTCATTGTTAAGTTGTAAAAATGAAATGTAAAATGTAATAGAAAAGAATGTTATGGCAGTATAAAATTACCTACAGCTCCTGGTATTCCCAGGTGGTCTCCCATCCAAGTACTAACCAAGCCCAACACTGCACAGCTTCCAAGATGAGATGAGATTGGGCATGTCCAGTGTGGTTTGGCTGTAGGTGCTCAGAAACTTTAACTTTAGACCTCTATTACTTCTTAACTCAAGTAAATTCATTGATAAGTTGAAAAAATTAAATGTAAAATGTAATAGAAAAGAATGTTATGGCAGCATAAAATTACCTACAGCACCTGGTATTCCCAGGTGGTCTCCCATCCAAAAACTAACCAGGCCCAACACTGCATAGCTTCCAAGATCAGACGAGATTGGGCATGTCAAGTGTGGTTTGGCTGTAGGTACTCAAAAGCATTAAATTTAGACCTCTATTACTTCTTAACTCAAGTAAATTCATTGATAAGTTGAAAAAATTAAATGTAAAATGTAATAGAATTGAATGTTATGGCAGTATAAAATTACCTACAGCATCTGGTATTCCCAGGTGGTCTCCCATCCAAGTACTAACCAGGCCCAACACTGCATAGCTTCCAAGATCAGACGAGATTGGGCATGTCCAGTGTGGTTTGGCTGTAGGAGCTCAAAAATTTTAACTTTAGACATCTTTTACTTCTTAACTCAAGTAAATTCATTGATAAGTTTAAAAATGAAATGTAAAATGTAACAGAAAAGAATGTTATGGCAGTATAAAATTACCTACAGCTCCTGGTATTCCCAGGTGGTCTCCCATCCAAGTACTAACCTGGCCCAACACTGCATAGCTTCCAAGATCAGACGAGCTTGGGCATGTCCAGTATGGTTTGGTTGTAGGTGCTCAAAAACATTAACTTTAGAACTCTTTTACTTCTTAACTCAAGTAAATTCATTGATAAGTTGAAAAAATTTAATGTAAAATGTAATAGAAAAGAATGTTATGGCTGTATAAAATTACCTACATCACCTGGTATTCCCAGGTGGTTTCCCATCCAAGGACAAACCAGGCCCAACACTGCATAGCTTCCAAGATCAGACGAGATTGGGCATGTCCAGTGTGGTTTGGCTGTAGGTGCTCAAAAGCATTAAATTTAGACCTCTATTACTTCTTAACTCAAGTAAATTCATTGATAAGTTGAAAAAATTAAATGTAAAATGTAATAGAAAAGAATGTTATGGCTGTATAAAATTACCTACAGCACCTGGTATTCCCAGGTGGTCTCCCATCCAAGTACTAACCAGGCCCAACACTGCATAGCTTCCAAGATCAGATGAGATTGGGCATATCCAGTGTGGTTTGACTGTAGGTACTCAAAAACATTAACTTTAGACCTCTTTTACTTCTTAACTCAAGTAAATTCATTGCTAAGTTTAAAAATGAAATGTAAAATGTAACCGAAAAGAATGTTATGGCAGTATAAAATTACATACAGCTCCTGGTATTCCCAGGTGATTTCCCATCCAAGTACTAACCTGGCCCAACACTGCATAGCTTCCAAGATCAGACGAGATTGGGCATGTCCAGTGTGGTTTGGCTGTAGGTGCTCAAAAAAATTAACTTTAGAACTCTTTTACTTCTTAACTCAAGTAAATTCATTGATAAGTTGAAAATTTTTTATGTAAAATGTAATAGAAATGAATGTTTTGGCTGTATAAAATTACCTACAGCACCTGATATTCCCAGGTGGTCTCCCATCCAAATACTAACCAGACCCAACAATGCTTAATTTCCAAGATCAGACGAGATTGGGCACGTCCAGTGTGGTTTGGCTGTAGGTGCTCAAAATACTTAACTTTAGACCTCTATTACTTCTTAACTCAAGTAAATTCATTGTTTAGTTGTAAAAATGAAATGTAAAATGTAATAGAAAAGAATGTTATGGCAGTATAAAATTACCTACAGCTCCTGGTATTCCCAGGTGGTCTCCCATCCAAGTACTAACCAAGCCCAACACTGCATAGCTTCCAAGATAAGACGAGATTGGGCATGTCCAGTGTGGTTTGGCTGTAGGTGCTCAGAAACTTTAACTTTAGACCTCTATTACTTCTTAACTCAAGTAAATTCATTGATAAGTTGAAAAATTAAATGTAAAATGTAATAGAAATGAATGTTATGGCAGTATAAAATTACCTACAGCATCTGGTATTCCCAGGTGGTCTCCCATCCAAGTACTAACCAGGCCCAACACTGCATAGCTTCCAAGATCAGACGAGATTGGGCATGTCCAGTGTGGTTTGGCTGTAGGTGCTCAAAAGCTTTAAATTTAGACCTCTTTTACTTCTTAACTCAAGTAAATTCATTGCTAAGTTTAAAAATGAAATGTAAAATGTAACCGAAAAGAATGTTATGGCAGTATAAAATTACATACAGCTCCTGGTATTCCCAGGTGGTCTCCCATCCAATTACTAACCTGGTCCAACACTGCATAGCTTCCAAGATCAGACGAGATTGGGCAGGTCCAGTGTGGTTTGGCTGTAGGTGCTCAAAAATATTAACTTTAGAACTCTTTTACTTCTTAACTCAAGTAAATTTATTGATAAGTTGAAAAAATTTAATGTAAAATGTAATAGAAAAGAATGTTATGGCTGTATAAAATTACCTACAGCACCTGGTATTCCCAGGTGGTCTCCCATCCAAGTACTAACCAGGCCCAACACTGCATAGTTTCCAAGATCAGACGAGATTGGGCACGTCCAGTGTGGTATGGCTGTAGGTGCTCAAATACATTAACTTTAGACCTCTTTTACTTCTTTACTCAAGTAAATTCATTGATAAGTTGAAAAAATTAAATGTAAAATGTAATAGAAAAGAAAGTTATGGCTGCATAAAAATACCAACGGCACCTGGTATTCCCAGGTGGTCTCCCAACCAAGTACTAACCAGGCCCAACACTGCATAGCTTCCAAGATCAGACGAGATTGGGCATGTCCAGTGTGATTTGGCTGTAGGTGCTCAAAAAACTTAACTTTAGACCTCTATTACTTCTTAACTCAAGTAAATTCATTGATAAGTTGAAAAAATTAAATGTAAAATGTAATAGAAAAGAATGTTATGGCTGTATAAAATTACCTACATCACCTGGTATTCCCAGGTGGTTTCCCATCCAAGTACAAACCAGGCCCAACACTGCATAGCTTCCAAGATCAGCCGAGATTGGGCATGTCCAGTGTGGTTTGGCTGTAGGTGCTCAAAAGCATTAAATTTAGACTTCTATTACTTCTTAACTCAAGTAAATTCATTGATAAGTTGAAAAAATTAAATGTAAAATGTAATAGAAAAGAATGTTATGGCTGTATAAAATTACCTACAGCACCTGGTATTCCCAGGTGGTCTCCCATCCAAGTACTAACCAGGCCCAACACTGCATAGCTTCCAAGATCAGATGAGATTGGGCATGTCCAGTGTGGTTTGACTGTAGGTACTCAAAAACATTAACTTTAGACCTTTTTTACTTCTTAACTCAAGTAAATTCATTGCTAAGTTTAAAAATGAAATGTAAAATGTAACCGAAAAGAATGTTATGGCAGCATAAAATTACCTACAGCACCTGGTATTCCCGGGTGGTCTCCCATCCAAGAACTAACCAGGCCCAACACTGCATAGCTTCCAAGATCAGACGAGATTGGGCATGTCCAGTGTGGTTTGGCTGTAGGTACTCAAAAGCATTAAATTTAGACCTCTATTACTTCTTAACTCAAGTAAATTCATTGATAAGTTGAAAAATTAAATGTAAAATGTAATAGAAATGAATGTTATGGCAGTATAAAATTACCTACAGCATCTGGTATTCCCAGGTGGTCTCCCATCCAAGTACTAACCAGGCCCAACACTGCATAGCTTCCAAGATCAGACGAGATTGGGCAGGTCCAGTGTGGTTTGGCTGTAGGTGCTCAAAAATATTAACTTTAGAACTCTTTTACTTCTTAACTCAAGTAAATTTATTGATAAGTTGAAAAAATTTAATGTAAAATGTAATAGAAAAGAATGTTATGGCTGTATAAAATTACCTACAGCACCTGGTATTCCCAGGTGGTCTCCCATCCAAGTACTAACCAGGCCCAACACTGCATAGTTTCCAAGATCAGACGAGATTGGGCACGTCCAGTGTGGTATGGCTGTAGGTGCTCAAATACATTAACTTTAGACCTCTTTTACTTCTTTACTCAAGTAAATTCATTGATAAGTTGAAAAAATTAAATGTAAAATGTAATAGAAAAGAAAGTTATGGCTGCATAAAAATACCAACGGCACCTGGTATTCCCAGGTGGTCTCCCAACCAAGTACTAACCAGGCCCAACACTGCATAGCTTCCAAGATCAGACGAGATTGGGCATGTCCAGTGTGATTTGGCTGTAGGTGCTCAAAAAACTTAACTTTAGACCTCTATTACTTCTTAACTCAAGTAAATTCATTGATAAGTTGAAAAAATTAAATGTAAAATGTAATAGAAAAGAATGTTATGGCAGCATAAAATTAAGTACAGCACCTGGTATTCCCAGGTGGTCTCCCATCCAAGAACTTACCAGGCCCAACACTGCATAGCTTCCAAGATCAGACGAGATTGGACATGTCCAGTGTGGTTTTGCTGTAGGTGCTCAAAACCCTTAACTTTAGACCTCTTTTACTTCTTAACTCAAGTAAATTCATTGATAAGTTGTAAAAATTAAATGTAAAATGTAATAGAAAAGAATGTTGTGGCTGTATAAAATTACCTACAGCACCAGGTATTCCCAGGTGGTTTCCCATCCAAGTACAAACCAGGCCCAACACTGCATAGCTTCCAAGATCAGACGAGATTGGGCATGTCCAGTGTGGTTTGGCTGTAGGTACTCAAAAGCATTAAATTTAGACCTCTATTACTTCTTAACTCAAGTAAATTCATTGATAAGTTGAAAAAATTAAATGTAAAATGTAATAGAAATGAATGTTATGGCAGTATAAAATTACCTACAGCATCTGGTATTCCCAGGTGGTCTCCCATCCAAGTACTAACCAGGCCCACCACTGAATAGCTTCCAAGATCAGACAAGATTGGGCATGTCCAGTGTGGTTTGGCTGTAGGTGCTCAAAAACTTTAACTTTAGACCTCTTTTACTTCTTAACTCAAGTAAATTCATTAATAAGTTTAAAAATGAAATGTAAAATGTAACAGAAAAGAATGTTATGGCAGTATAAAATTACCTACAGCTCCTGGAATTCCCAGGTGGTCTCCCATCCAAGTACTAACCTGGCCCAACACTGCATAGCTTCCACGATCAGACGAGCTTGGGCATGTCCAGTGTGGTATGGCTGTAGGTGCTCAAATACATTAACTTTAGACCTCATTTACTTCTTTACTCAAGTAAATTCATTGATAAGTTGAAAAAATTAAATGTAAAATGTAATAGAAAAGAATGTTATGGCTGTATAAAATTACCTACAGCATCTGGTATTCCAGGTGGTCTCCCATCCAAGCACTAACCAGGCCCAACACTGCATAGCTTCCAATATGAGATGAGATTGGGCATGTCCAGTGTGGTTTGGCTGTAGGTGCTCAAATACATTAACTTTAGACCTCTTTTACTTCTTAACTCAAGTAAATTCATTGATAAGTTGAAAAATTTTTATGTAAAATGTAATAGAAATGAATGTTTTGGCTGTATAAAATTACCTACAGCACCTGGTATTCCCAGGTGGTCTCCCATCCAAATACTAACCAGACCCAACAATGCTTAGTTTCCAAGATCAGACGAGATTGGCACGTCCAGAGTGGTTTGGCTGTAGGTGCTCAAAATACTTAACTTTAGACCTCTATTACTTCTTAACTCAAGTAAATTCATTGTTAAGTTGTAAAAATGAAATGTAAAATGTAATAGAAAAGAATGTTATGGCAGTATAAAATTACCTACAGCTCCTGGTATTCCCAGGTGGTCTCCCATCCAAGTACTAACCAAGCCCAACACTGCATAGCTTCCAAGATGAGATGAGATTGGGCATGTCCAGTGTGGTTTGGCTGTAGGTGCTCAGAAACTTTAACTTTAGACCTCTATTACTTCTTAACTCAAGTAAATTCATTGATAAGTTGAAAAAATTAAATGTAAAATGTAATAGAAAAGAATGTTATGGCAGCATAAAATTACCTACAGCACCTGGTATTCCCAGGTGGTCTCCCATCCAAAAACTAACCAGGCCCAACACTGCATAGCTTCCAAGATCAGACGAGATTGGGCATGTCAAGTGTGGTTTGGCTGTAGGTACTCAAAAGCATTAAATTTAGACCTCTATTACTTCTTAACTCAAGTAAATTCATTGATAAGTTGAAAAAATTAAATGTAAAATGTAATAGAATTGAATGTTATGGCAGTATAAAATTACCTACAGCATCTGGTATTCCCAGGTGGTCTCCCATCCAAGTACTAACCAGGCCCAACACTGCATAGCTTCCAAGATCAGACGAGATTGGGCATGTCCAGTGTGGTTTGGCTGTAGGAGCTCAAAAATTTTAACTTTAGACATCTTTTACTTCTTAACTCAAGTAAATTCATTGATAAGTTTAAAAATGAAATGTAAAATGTAACAGAAAAGAATGTTATGGCAGTATAAAATTACCTACAGCTCCTGGTATTCCCAGGTGGTCTCCCATCCAAGTACTAACCTGGCCCAACACTGCATAGCTTCCAAGATCAGACGAGCTTGGGCATGTCCAGTATGGTTTGGTTGTAGGTGCTCAAAAACATTAACTTTAGAACTCTTTTACTTCTTAACTCAAGTAAATTCATTGATAAGTTGAAAAAATTTAATGTAAAATGTAATAGAAAAGAATGTTATGGCTGTATAAAATTACCTACATCACCTGGTATTCCCAGGTGGTTTCCCATCCAAGGACAAACCAGGCCCAACACTGCATAGCTTCCAAGATCAGACGAGATTGGGCATGTCCAGTGTGGTTTGGCTGTAGGTGCTCAAAAGCATTAAATTTAGACCTCTATTACTTCTTAACTCAAGTAAATTCATTGATAAGTTGAAAAAATTAAATGTAAAATGTAATAGAAAAGAATGTTATGGCTGTATAAAATTACCTACAGCACCTGGTATTCCCAGGTGGTCTCCCATCCAAGTACTAACCAGGCCCAACACTGCATAGCTTCCAAGATCAGATGAGATTGGGCATATCCAGTGTGGTTTGACTGTAGGTACTCAAAAACATTAACTTTAGACCTCTTTTACTTCTTAACTCAAGTAAATTCATTGCTAAGTTTAAAAATGAAATGTAAAATGTAACCGAAAAGAATGTTATGGCAGTATAAAATTACATACAGCTCCTGGTATTCCCAGGTGATTTCCCATCCAAGTACTAACCTGGCCCAACACTGCATAGCTTCCAAGATCAGACGAGATTGGGCATGTCCAGTGTGGTTTGGCTATAGGTGCTCAAAAAAATTAACTTTAGAACTCTTTTACTTCTTAACTCAAGTAAATTCATTGATAAGTTGAAAATTTTTTATGTAAAATGTAATAGAAATGAATGTTTTGGCTGTATAAAATTACCTACAGCACCTGATATTCCCAGGTGGTCTCCCATCCAAATACTAACCAGACCCAACAATGCTTAATTTCCAAGATCAGACGAGATTGGGCACGTCCAGTGTGGTTTGGCTGTAGGTGCTCAAAATACTTAACTTTAGACCTCTATTACTTCTTAACTCAAGTAAATTCATTGTTTAGTTGTAAAAATGAAATGTAAAATGTAATAGAAAAGAATGTTATGGCAGTATAAAATTACCTACAGCTCCTGGTATTCCCAGGTGGTCTCCCATCCAAGTACTAACCAAGCCCAACACTGCATAGCTTCCAAGATAAGACGAGATTGGGCATGTCCAGTGTGGTTTGGCTGTAGGTGCTCAGAAACTTTAACTTTAGACCTCTATTACTTCTTAACTCAAGTAAATTCATTGATAAGTTAAAAAAATTAAATGTAAAATGTAATAGAAAAGAATGTTATGGCAGCATAAAATTACCTACAGCACCTGGTATTCCCAGGTGGTCTCCCATCCAAGAACTAACCAGGCCCAACACTGCTTAGCTTCCAAGATCAGACGAGATTGGGCATGTCCAGTGTGGTTTTGCTGTAGGTGCTCAACACCATTAACTTTAGACCTCTTTTACTACTTAACTCAAGTAAATTCATTGATAAGTTGAAAAAATTAAATGTAAAATGTAATAGAAAAGAATGTTTTGGCTGTATAAAATTACCTACAGCACCAGGTATTCCCAGGTGGTTTCCCATCCAAGTACAAACCAGGCCCAACACTGCATAGCTTCCAAGATCAGATGAGATTGGGCATGTCCAGTGTGGTTTGGCTGTAGGTACTCAAAAGCATTAAATTTAGACCTCTATTACTTCTTAACTCAAGTAAATTCATTGATAAGTTGAAAAAATTAAATGTAAAATGTAATAGAAATGAATGTTATGGCAGTATAAAATTACCTACAGCATCTGGTATTCCCAGGTGGTCTCTCATCCAAGTACTAACCAGGCCCAACACTGCATAGCTTCCAAGATCAGACGAGATTGGGCATGCCCAGTTTGGTTTGGCTGTAGGTGCTCAAAAACATTAA
>JAUIMM010000965.1:6152500-6155000 GCA_031769625.1 Taudactylus pleione | reverse complement strand
CTGCATAGCTTCCAAGATCAGACGAGATTGGGCATGTCCAGGGTGGTTTGGCTGTAGGTGCTCAAAAACATTAACTTTAGACCTCTATTACTTCTTAACTCAAGGAAATTCATTGATAAGTTGAAAAAATTAAATGTAAAATGTAATAGAAAAGAATGTTATGGCAGTATAAAATGACCTACAGCACCTGGTACTCCCAAGTGGTCTCTCATCAAAGTACTAACCAGCCCCAACACTGCATAGCTTCCAAGATCAGACGAGATTGGGCATGTCCAGTGTGGTTTGGCTGTAGGTGCTCAAAAGCTTTAACTTTAGACCTCTTTTACTTCTTAACTCAAGTAAATTCATTGCTAAGTTTAAAAATGAAATGTAAAATGTAACAGAAAAGAATGTTATGGCAGTATAAAATTACCTACATCTCCTGGTATTCCCAGGTGGTCTCCCAACCAATTACTAACCAGGCCCAACACTGCATAACTTCCAAGATCAGATGAGATTGGGCATGTCCAGTGTGATTTGGCTGTAGGTGCTCAAAAACATTAACTTTAGACCTCTTTTAATCTTAACTCAAGTAAATTCATTGATAAGTTGAAAAAATTTAATGTAAAATATAATAGAAAAGAATGTTTTGGCTGTATAAAATTACCTACAGCACCTGGTATTCCCAGGTGGTCTCCCATCCAAGTACTAACCAGGCCCAACAATGCTTAGCTTCCAAGATCAGACGAGATTTGGCATGTCCAGTGTGGTTTGGCTGTAGGTGCGCAAAATGTTTAACTTTAGACCTCTATTACTTCTTAACTCAAGTAAATTCATTGATAAGTTGAAAAAATTAAATGTAAAATGTAATAGAAAAAATGTTATGGCAGTATAAAAGTACCTACAGCACTTGGTATTCCCAGGTGGTTTCCCATCCAAGTACTAACCATGCCCAACACTGCATAGCTTCCAAGATCAGATGACATTGGCCATGTCCAGAGTGCTTTGCCTGTATGCGCTCAAAAATATTAACTTTAGACCTCTTTTTCTTCTTAACTCAAGTAAATTCATTGATAAGTTGAAAAAATGTAATGTAAAATGTAATAGAAAAGAAAGCTATGGCTGCATAAAATTACCTACAGCACCTGGTATTCCCAGGTGGACTTTCATCCAAGTACTAACCAGGCCCAACACTGCATAGCTTCCAAGATCAGACGAGATTGGGCATGTCCAGTGTGGTTTGGCTGTAGGTGCTCAAAAACATTAACTTTAGAACTCTTTTACTTCTTAACTCAAGTAAATTCATTGATAAGTTGAAAATTTTTTATGTAAAATGTAATAGAAATGAATGTTTTGGCTGTATAAAATTACCTACAGCACCTGATATTCCCAGGTGGTCTCCCATCCAAATACTAACCAGACCCAACAATGCTTAATTTCCAAGATCAGACGAGATTGGGCACGTCCAGTGTGGTTTGGCTGTAGGTGCTCAAAATACTTAACTTTAGACCTCTATTACTTCTTAACTCAAGTAAATTCATTGTTTAGTTGTAAAAATGAAATGTAAAATGTAATAGAAAAGAATGTTATGGCAGTATAAAATTACCTACAGCTCCTGGTATTCCCAGGTGGTCTCCCATCCAAGTACTAACCAAGCCCAACACTGCATAGCTTCCAAGATAAGACGAGATTGGGCATGTCCAGTGTGGTTTGGCTGTAGGTACTCAGAAACTTTAACTTTAGACCTCTATTACTTCTTAACTCAAGTAAATTCATTGATAAGTTAAAAAAATTAAATGTAAAATGTAATAGAAAAGAATGTTATGGCAGCATAAAATTACCTACAGCACCTGGTATTCCCAGGTGGTCTCCTATCCAAGAACTAACCAGGCCCAACACTGCTTAGCTTCCAAGATCAGACGAGATTGGGCATGTCCAGTGTGGTTTTGCTGTAGGTGCTCAACACCATTAACTTTAGACCTCTTTTACTACTTAACTCAAGTAAATTCATTGATAAGTTGAAAAAATTAAATGTAAAATGTAATAGAAAAGAATGTTTTGGCTGTATAAAATTACCTACAGCACCAGGTATTCCCAGGTGGTTTCCCATCCAAGTACAAACCAGGCCCAACACTGCATAGCTTCCAAGATCAGATGAGATTGGGCATGTCCAGTGTGGTTTGGCTGTAGGTACTCAAAAGCATTAAATTTAGACCTCTATTACTTCTTAACTCAAGTAAATTCATTGATAAGTTGAAAAAATTAAATGTAAAATGTAATAGAAATGAATGTTATGGCAGTATAAAATTACCTACAGCATCTGGTATTCCCAGGTGGTCTCTCATCCAAGTACTAACCAGGCCCAACACTGCATAGCTTCCAAGATCAGACGAGATTGGGCATGCCCAGTTTGGTTTGGCTGTAGGTGCTCAAAAACATTAACTTTAGAACTCTTTTACTTCTTAACTCAAGTAAATTCATTGATAAGTTGAAAAAATTTAATGTAAAATGTAATAGAAAA
>JAUIMM010000965.1:6147500-6150000 GCA_031769625.1 Taudactylus pleione | reverse complement strand
GACCTCTATTACTTCTTAACTCAAGGAAATTCATTGATAAGTTGAAAAAATTAAATGTAAAATGTAATAGAAAAGAATGTTATGGCAGTATAAAATGACCTACAGCACCTGGTACTCCCAAGTGGTCTCTCATCAAAGTACTAACCAGCCCCAACACTGCATAGCTTCCAAGATCAGATGAGATTGGGCATGTCCAGTGTGGTTTGGCTGTAGGTGCTCAAAAGCTTTAACTTTAGACCTCTTTTACTTCTTAACTCAAGTAAATTCATTGCTAAGTTTAAAAATGAAATGTAAAATGTAACAGAAAAGAATGTTATGGCAGTATAAAATTACCTACATCTCCTGGTATTCCCAGGTGGTCTCCCAACCAAGTACTAACCAGGCCCAACACTGCATAACTTCCAAGATCAGATGAGATTGTGCATGTCCAGTGTGATTTGGCTGTAGGTGCTCAAAAACATTAACTTTAGACCTCTTTTAATCTTAACTCAAGTAAATTCATTGATAAGTTGAAAAAATTTAATGTAAAATATAATAGAAAAGAATGTTTTGGCTGTATAAAATTACCTACAGCATCTGGTATTCCCAGGTGGTCTCCCATCCAAGTACTAACCAGGCCCAACAATGCTTAGCTTCCAAGATCAGACGAGATTTGGCATGTCCAGTGTGGTTTGGCTGTAGGTGCGCAAAATGTTTAACTTTAGACCTCTATTACTTCTTAACTCAAGTAAATTCATTGATAAGTTGAAAAAATTAAATGTAAAATGTAATAGAAAAAATGTTATGGCAGTATAAAAGTACCTACAGCACTTGGTATTCCCAGGTGGTTTCCCATCCAAGTACTAACCATGCCCAACACTGCATAGCTTCCAAGATCAGATGACATTGGCCATGTCCAGAGTGCTTTGCCTGTATGCGCTCAAAAATATTAACTTTAGACCTCTTTTTCTTCTTAACTCAAGTAAATTCATTGATAAGTTGAAAAAATGTAATGTAAAATGTAATAGAAAAGAAAGCTATGGCTGCATAAAATTACCTACAGCACCTGGTATTCCCAGGTGGACTTTCATCCAAGTACTAACCAGGCCCAACACTGCATAGCTTCCAAGATCAGACGAGATTGGGCATGTCCAGGGTGGTTTGGCAGTAGGTGCTCAAAAACATTAACTTTAGACCTCTATTACTTCTTAACTCAAGTAAATTCATTGATAAGTTGAAAAAATTAAATGTAAAATGTAATAGAAAAGAATGTTATGGCAGTATAAAACTACCTACTGCACCTGGTTTTCCCAGGTGGTCTCCCATCAAAGTACTGACCAGGCCCAACACTGCATAGCTACCAAGATCAAATGAGATTGGGCATGTCCAGTGTAGATTGGCTGTCGGTGGTCAAAAGCATTAACTTTAGACCTCTATTACTTCTTAACTCAAGTAAATTCATTGATAAGTTGAAAAAATTAAATGTAAAATGTAATAGAAAAGAATGTTATGGCAGTATAAAATGACCTACAGCACCTGGTATTCCCAGGTGGTCTCCCATCCAAGTACTAACCAGGCCCAACACTGCATAGCTTCGAAGATCAGACAAGATTGGGCATGTCCAGTGTGGTTTGGCTGTAGGCACTCAAAACCATTAACTTTAGACTTCTTTTACGTCTTAACTTAAGTAAATTCATTGATTAGTTGAAAAAATTAAATGTAAAATGTAATAGAAAAGAATGTTATGGCTGCATAAAATTACCTACAGCACCTGGTATTCCCAGGTGGACTCACATCCAAGTACTAACCAGGCCCAACACTGCATAGCTTCCAAGATCAGACGAGATTGGGCATGTCCAGGGTGGTTTGGCTGTAGGTGCTCAAAAACATTAACTTTAGACCTCTATTACTTCTTAACTCAAGTAAATTCATTAATAAGTTGAAAAAATTAAATGTAAAATGTAATAGAAAAGAATGTTATGGCAGTATAAAACTACCTACTGCACCTGGTTTTCCCAGGTGGTCTCCCATCCAAATACTGACCAGGCCCAACACTGCATAGCTACCCAGATCAAATGAGATTGTTCATGTCCAGTGTAGATTGGCTGTAGGTGCTCAAAAGCATTAACTTTAGACCTCTATTACTTCTTAACTCAAGGAAATTCATTGATAAGTTGAAAAAATTAAATGTAAAATGTAATAGAAAAGAATGTTATGGCAGTATAAAATGACCTACAGCACCTGGTATTCCCAGGTGGTCTCCCATCAAAGTACTAACCAGCCCCAACACTGCATAGCTTCCAAGATCAGACGAGATTGGGCATGTCTAGTGTGGTTTGGCTGTAGGTGCTCAAAAGCTTTAACTTTAGACCTCTTTTACTTCTTAACTCAAGTAAATTCATTGCTAAGTTTAAAATGTAAATGTAAAATGTAACAGAAAAGAATGTTATGGCAGTATAAAATTACCTACATCTCCTGGCATTCCCAGGTGGTCTCCCAACCAAGTACTAACCAGGCCCAA
>JAUIMM010000965.1:6135000-6145000 GCA_031769625.1 Taudactylus pleione | reverse complement strand
AGAATGTTATGGCTGTATAAAATTACCTACAGCACCTGGTATTCCCAGGTGGTCTCCCATCCGAGTACTAACCAGGCCCAACACTGCATAGTTTCCAAGATCAGATGAGATTGGGCATGTCCAGTGTGGTATGGCTGTAGGTGCTCAAATACATTAACTTTAGACCTCTTTTACTTCTTTACTCAAGTAAATTCATTGATAAGTTGAAAATATTAAATGTAAAATGTAATAGAAAAGAATGTTATGGCTGCATAAAAATACCAACAGCACATGGTATTCCCAGGTGGTCTCCCAACCAAGTACTAACCAGGCCCAACACTGCATAGCTTCCAAGATCAGACTAGATTAGGCATGTCCAGTGTGATTTGGCTGTAGGTGCTCAAAAAACTTAACTTTAGACCTCTATTACTTCTTAACTCAAGTAAATTCATTGATAAGTTGAAAAAATTAAATGTAAAATGTAATAGAAAAGAATGTTATGGCAGTATAAAATTACCTACAGCACCTGGTATTCCCAGGTGGTCTCCCATCCACGTAATAACCATGCCCAACACTGCACAGCTTCCAAGATCACTGGACATTGGCCATGTCCAGTGTGGTTTGGCTGTAGGTGCCCAAAAACTTTAACTTTAGACCTCTTTTACTTCTTAACTTAAGTAAATTCATTGATAAGTTGAAAAACTTAAATGTAAAATGTAATAGAAAAGAATGTTATGGCATTATAAAATTACCTACAGCACCTGGTATTCCCAGGTGGTTTCCCATCCAAGTACTAACCATGCCCAACACTGCATAGCTTCCAAGATCAGACGACATTGGCCATGTCCAGTGTGGTTTGGCTGTACGTGCTCAAAAATATTAACTTTAGACCTCTTTTACTTCTTAACTCAAGTAAATTCATTGATAAGTTGAAAAAATGTAATGTAAAATGTAATAGAAAAGAATGCTATGGCTGCATAAAATTACCTACAGCACCTGGCATTCCCAGGTGGACTCTCATCCAAGTACTAACCAGGCCCAACACTGCATAGCTTCCAAGATCAGACGAGATTGGGCATGTCCAGGGTGGTTTGGCAGTAGGTGCTCAAAAACATTAACTTTAGACCTCTATTACTTCTTAACTCAAGTAAATTCATTGTTAAGTTGAAAAAATTAAATGTAAAATGTAATAGAAAAGAATGTTATGGCAGTATAAAATGACCTACAGCACCTGGTATTCCCAGGTGGTTGCCCATCCAAGTACTAACCAGGCCCAACACTACATAGCTTCGAAGATCAGACGAGATTGGGCATGTCCAGTGTGGTTTGGCTGTAGGCGCTCAAAACCATTAACTTTAGACCTCTTTTACTTCTTAACTCAAGTAAATTCATTGATAAGTTGAAAAAATTAAATGTAAAATGTAATAGAAAAGAATGTTATGGCAGTATAAAATGACCTACAGCATCTGGTATTCCCAGGTGGTCTCCCATCAAAGTACTAACCAGCCCCAACACTGCATAGCTTCCAAGATCAGACGAGATTGGGCATGTCCAGTGTGGTTTGGCTGTAGGTGCTCAAAAGCTTTAACTTTAGACCTCTTTTACTTCTTAACTCAAGTAAATTCATTGCTAAGTTTAAAATGTAAATGTAAAATGTAACAAAAGAATGTTATGGCAGTATAAAATTACCTACATCTCCTGGCATTCCCAGGTGGTCTCCCAACCAAGTACTAACCAGGCCCAACACTGCATAGCTTCCAAGATCAGATGAGATTGGGCATGTCCAGTGTGATTTGGCTGTAGCAGCTCAAAAAACTGAACTTTAGACCTCTATTACTTCTTAACTCAAGTAAATTCATTGATAAGTTGAAAAAATTAAATGTAAAATGTAATAGAAAAGAATGTTATGGCAGTATAAAATTACCTACAGCACCTGGTATTCCCAGGTGGTCTCCCATCCACGTAATAACCATGCCCAACACTGCACAGCTTCCAAGATCACTGGACATTGGCCATGTCCAGTGTGGTTTGGCTGTAGGTGCCCAAATACATTAACTTTAGACCTCTTTTACTTCTTAACTCAAGTAAATTCATTGATAAGTTGAAAAAATTAAATGTAAAATGTAATAGAAAAGAATGTTATGTCAGTATAAAATTACCTACAGCACCTGGTATTCCCAGGTGGTCTCCCATTCAAGTACTAACCAGGCCCAACACTGCATAGCTTCCAAGAACAGACGAGATTGGGCATGTCCAGTGTGGTTTAGCTCTAGGCCCTCAAAAACATTAACTTTAGACCTCTTTTACTACTTAACTCAAGTAAATTCATTGCTAAGTTTAAAAATGAAATGTAAAATGTAACAGAAAAGAATGTTATGGCAGTATAAAATTACCTACATCTCCTGGTATTCCCAGGTGGTCTCCCATCCAAGTACTAACTTGGCCCAACACTGCATAGCTTCCAAGATCAGACAAGATTGGGAATGTCCAGTGTGGTTTGGCTGTAGGTGCTCAAAAACATTAACTTTAGAACTCTTTTACTTCTTAACTCAAGTAAATTCATTGATAAGTTGAAAAAATTTAATGTAAAATGTAATAGAAAAGAATGTTATGGCTGCATAAAAATACCATCAGCACCTGGTATTCCCAGGTGGTCTCCCAACCAAGTACTAACCAGGCCCAACACTGCATAGCTTCCAAGATCAGACTAGATTAGGCATGTCCAGTGTGATTTGGCTGTAGGTGCTCAAAAAACTTAACTTTAGACCTCTATTACTTCTTAACTCAAGTAAATTCATTGATAAGTTGAAAAAATTAAATGTAAAATGTAATAGAAAAGAATGTTATGGCAGTATAAAATTACCTACAGCACCTGGTATTCCCAGGTGGTCTCCCATCCACGTAATAACCATGCCCAACACTGCACAGCTTCCAAGATCACTGGACATTGGCCATGTCCAGTGTGGTTTGGCTGTAGGTGCCCAAAAACTTTAACTTTAGACCTCTTTTACTTCTTAACTTAAGTAAATTCATTGATAAGTTGAAAAACTTAAATGTAAAATGTAATAGAAAAGAATGTTATGGCAGTATAAAATTACCCACAGCACCTGGTATTCCCAGGTGGTTTCCCATCCAAGTACTAACCATGCCCAACACTGCATAGCTTCCAAGATCAGACGACATTGGCCATGTCCAGTGTGGTTTGGCTGTACGTGCTCAAAAATATTAACTTTAGACCTCTTTTACTTCTTAACTCAAGTAAATTCATTGATAAGTTGAAAAAATGTAATGTAAAATGTAATAGAAAAGAATGCTATGGCTGCATAAAATTACCTACAGCACCTGGTATTCCCAGGTGGACTCTCATCCAAGTACTAACCAGGCCCAACACTGCATAGCTTCCAAGATCAGACGAGATTGGGCATGTCCAGGGTGGTTTGGCAGTAGGTGCTCAAAAACATTAACTTTAGACCTCTATTACTTCTTAACTCAAGTAAATTCATTGTTAAGTTGAAAAAATTAAATGTAAAATGTAATAGAAAAGAATGTTATGGCAGTATAAAATGACCTACAGCACCTGGTATTCCCAGGTGGTTGCCCATCCAAGTACTAACCAGGCCCAACACTGCATAGCTTCGAAGATCAGACGAGATTGGGCATGTCCAGTGTGGTTTGGCTGTAGGCGCTCAAAACCATTAACTTTAGACCTCTTTTACTTCTTAACTCAAGTAAATTCATTGATAAGTTGAAAAAAATAAATGTAAAATGTAATAGAAAAGAATGTTATGTCAGTATAAAGTTACCTACAGCATCTGGTATTCCCAGGCGGTCTCCCATCCAAGTACTAACCAGGCCCAACACTGCATAGCTTCCAAGATCAGAGGAGATTGGCCATGTCCAGTGTGGTTTTGCTGTAGGTGCTCAAAAACATTAACTTTAGAACTCTTTTACTTCTTAACTCAAGTAAATTCATTGATAAAATGAAATAATTTAATGTAAAATGTAATAGAAAAGAATGTTATGGCTGTATAAAATTACCTACAGCACCTGGTATTCCCAGGTGGACTCACATCCAAGTACTAACCAGGCCCAACACTGCATAGCTTCCAAGATCAGACGAGATTGGGCATGTCCAGGGTGGTTTGGCTGTAGGTGCTCAAAAACATTAACTTTAGACCTCTATTACTTCTTAACTCAAGTAAATTCATTAATAAGTTGAAAAAATTAAATGTAAAATGTAATAGAAAAGAATGTTATGGCAGTATAAAACTACCTACTGCACCTGGTTTTCACAGGTGGTCTCCCATCCAAGTACTGACCAGGCCCAACACTGCATAGCTACCAAGATCAAATGAGATTGGGCATGTCCAGTGTAGATTGGCTGTAGGTGCTCAAAAGCATTAACTTTAGACCTCTATTACTTCTTAACTCAAGGAAATTCATTGATAAGTTGAAAAAATTAAATGTAAAATGTAATAGAAAAGAATGTTATGGCAGTATAAAATGACCTACAGCACCTGGTATTCCCAGGTGGTCTCCCATCCAAGTACTAACCAGGCCCAACACTGCATAGTTTCCAAGATCAGACGAGATTGGGCATGTCCAGTGTGGTTTGGCTGTAGGTGCTCAAAAACATTAACTTTAGACCTCTTTTACTTCTTAACTCAAGTAAATTCAATGATAAGTTGAAAAATGAAATGTAAAATGTAATAGAAAAGCATGTTATGGCAGTATAAAATTACCTACAGCTCCTGGTATTACCAGGTGGTCTCCCAACCAAGTACTAACCAGGCCCAACACTGCATAGCTTCCAAGCTCAGACGAGATTGGGCATGTCCAGTGTGGTTTGGCTGTAGGAGCTCAAAAACTTTAACTTTAGACCTCTAATACTTCTTAACTCAAGTAAATTCATTGATAAGTTGAAAAAATTAAATGTAAAATGTAATAGAAAAGAATGTTATGGCTGCATAAAATTACCTACAGCATCAGGTATTCCCATGTGGTCTCCCATCCAAGTACTAACCTGGCCCAACACTGCATAGCTTCCAAGATCAGACGAGATTGGGCATGTCCAGTGTGGTTTGGCTGTAGGTGCTTAAAAACATTAACTTTAGAACTCTTTTACTTCTTAACTCAAGTAAATTCATTGATAAGTTGAAAAAATTAAATGTAAAATGTAATAGAAAAGAATGTTATGGCAGTATAAAATTACCTACAGCACCTGGTATTCCCAGGTGGTCTCCCATCCACGTAATAACCATGCCCAACACTGCACAGCTTCCAAGATCACTGGACATTGGCCATGTCCAGTGTGGTTTGGCTGTAGGTGCCCAAAAACTTTAACTTTAGACCTCTTTTACTTCTTAACTCAAGTAAATTCATTGATAAGTTGAAAAAATTAAATGTAAAATGTAATAGAAAAGAATGTTATGGCAGTATAAAATTACCTACAGCACCTGGTATTCCCAGGTGGTTTCCCATCCAAGTACTAACCATGCCCAACACTGCATAGCTTCCAAGATCAGACAACATTGGCCATGTCCAGTGTGGTTTGGCTGTACGTGCTCAAAAACATTAACTTTAGACCTCTTTTACTTCTTAACTCAAGTAAATTCATTGATAAGTTGAAAAAATTAAATGTAAAATGTAATAGAAAAGAATGTTATGTCAGTATAAAATTACCTACAGCATCTGGTATTCCCAGGGGGTCTCCCATCCAAGCACTAACCAGGCCCAACACTGCATAGCTTCCAATATCAGATGAGATTGGGCATGTCCAGTGTGGTATGGCTGTAGGTGCTCAAATACATTAACTTTAGACCTCTTTTACTTCTTTACTCAAGTAAATTCATTGATAAGTTGAAAATATTAAATGTAAAATGTAATAGAAAAGAATGTTATGGCTGCATAAAAATACCAACAGCACCTGGTATTCCCAGGTGGTCTCCCAACCAATTACTAACCAGGCCCAACACTGCATAGCTTCCAAGATCAGACTAGATTAGGCATGTCCAGTGTGATTTGGCTGTAGGTGCTCAAAAAACTTAACTTTAGACCTCTATTACTTCTTAACTCAAGTAAATTCATTGATAAGTTGAAAAAATTAAATGTAAAATGTAATAGAAAAGAATGTAATGGCAGTAGAAAATGACCTACAGCACCTGGTATTCCCAGGTGGTCACCCATCCAAGTACTAACCAGGCCCAACACTGCATAGTTTCCAAGATCAGACGACATTGGTCATGTCCAGTGTGGTTTGGCTGTAGGTGCTCAAATACATTAACTTTAGACCTCTATTACTTCTTTACTCAAGTAAATTCATTGATAAGTTGAAAAAATTAAATGTAAAATGTAATAGAAAAGAATGTTATGGCTGCATAAAATTACCTACAGCACCTGGTATTCCCATGTGGTCTCCCATCCGAGTACTAACCAGGCCCAACACTGCATAGTTTCCAAGATCAGATGAGATTGGGCATGTCCAGTGTGGTATGGCTGTAGGTGCTCAAATACATTAACTTTAGACCTCTTTTACTTCTTAACTCAAGTAAATTCATTGATAAGTTGAAAAAATTAAATGTAAAATGTAATAGAAAAGAATGTTATGGCTGCATAAAAATACCAACAGCACCTGGTATTCCCAGGTGGTCTCCCAACCAAGTACTAACCAGGCCCAACACTGCATAGCTTCCAAGATCAGACTAGATTGGGCATGTCCAGTGTGATTTGGCTGTAGCTGCTCAAAAAACTTAACTTTAGACCTCTATTACTTCTTAACTCAAGTAAATTCATTGATAAGTTATAAAAATTAAATGTAAAATGTAATAGAAAAGAATGTTATGGCAGTATAAAATTACCTACAGCACCTGGTATTCCCAGGTGGTCTCCCATCCACGTAATATCCATGCCCAACACTGCACAGCTTCCAAGATCACTGGACATTGGCCATGTCCAGTGTGGTTTGGCTGTAGGTGCCCAAAAACTTTAACTTTAGACCTCTATTACTTCTTAACTCAAGTAAATTCATTGATAAGTTGAAAAAATTAAATGTAAAATGTAATAGAAAAGAATGTTATGGCAGTATAAAATTACCTACAGCACCTGGTATTCCCAGGTGGTTTCCCATCCAAGTACTAACCATGCCCAACACTGCATAGCTTCCAAGATCAGACAACATTGGCCATGTCCAGTGTGGTTTGGCTGTACGTGCTCAATAATATTAACTTTAGACCTCTTTTACTTCTTAACTCAAGTAAATTCATTGATAAGTTGAAAAAATTAAATGTAAAATGTAATAGAAAAGAATGTTATGTCAGTATAAAATTACCTACAGCATCTGGTATTCCCAGGGGGTCTCCCATCCAAGCACTAACCAGGCCCAACACTGCATAGCTTCCAATATCAGATGAGATTGGGCATGTCCAGTGTGGTATGGCTGTAGGTGCTCAAATACATTAACTTTAGACCTCTTTTACTTCTTTACTCAAGTAAATTCATTGATAAGTTGAAAATATTAAATGTAAAATGTAATAGAAAAGAATGTTATGGCTGCATAAAAATACCAACAGCACCTGGTATTCCCAGGTGGTCTCCCAACCAAGTACTAACCAGGCCCAACACTGCATAGCTTCCAAGATCAGACTAGATTAGGCATGTCCAGTGTGATTTGGCTGTAGGTGCTCAAAAAACTTAACTTTAGACCTCTATTACTTCTTAACTCAAGTAAATTCATTGATAAGTTGAAAAAATTAAATGTAAAATGTAATAGAAAAGAATGTTATGGCAGTATAAAATTACCTACAGCACCTGGTAGTCCCAGGTGGTCTCCCATCCACGTAATAACCATGCCCAACACTGCACAGCTTCCAAGATCACTGGACATTGGCCATGTCCAGTGTGGTTTGGCTGTAGGTGCCCAAAAACTTTAACTTTAGACCTCTTTTACTTCTTAACTTAAGTAAATTCATTGATAAGTTGAAAAAATTAAATGTAAAATGTAATAGAAAAGAATGTTATGGCAGTATAAAATTACCTACAGCACCTGGTATTCCCAGGAGGTTTCCCATCCAAGTACTAACCATGCCCAACACTGCATAGCTACCAAGATCAGACGACATTGGCCATGTCCAGTGTGGTTTGGCTGTACGTGCTCAAAAATATTAACTTTAGACCTCTTTTACTTCTTAACTCAAGTAAATTCATTGATAAGTTGAAAAAATGTAATGTAAAATGTAATAGAAAAGAATGCTATGGCTGCATAAAATTACCTACAGCACCTGGTATTCCCAGGTGGACTCTCATCCAAGTACTAACCAGGCCCAACACTGCATAGCTTCCAAGATCAGACGAGATTGGGCATGTCCAGGGTGGTTTGGCAGTAGGTGCTCAAAAACATTAACTTTAGACCTCTATTACTTCTTAACTCAAGTAAATTCATTGATAAGTTGAAAAAATTAAATATAAAATGTAATAGAAAAGAATGTTATGGCAGTATAAAACTACCTACTGCACCTGGTTTTCCCAGGTGGTCTCCCATCCAAATACTGACCAGGCCCAACACTGCAGAGCTACCAAGATCAAATGAGATTGGGCATGTCCAGTGTAGATTGGCTGTCGGTGCTCAAAAGCATTAACTTTAGACCTCTATTACTTCTTAACTCAAGTAAATTCATTGTTAAGTTGAAAAAATTAAATGTAAAATGTAATAGAAAAGAATATTATGGCAGTGTAAAATGACCTACAGCACCTGGTATTCCCAGGTGGTCTCCCATCCAAGTACTAACCAGGCCCAACACTGCATAGCTTCGAAGATCAGACGAGATTGGGCATGTCCAGTGTGGTTTGGCTGTAGGCGCTCAGAACCATTAACTTTAGACCTCTTTTACTTCTTAACTCAAGTAAATTCATTGATAAGTTGAAAAAATTAAATGTAAAATGTAATAGAAAAGAATGTTATGTCAGTATAAAGTTACCTACAGCATCTGGTATTCCCAGGCGGTCTCCCATCCAAGTACTAACCTGGCCCAACACTGCATAGCTTCCAAGATCAGAGGAGATTGGGCATGTCCAGTGTGGTTTTGCTGTAGGTGCTCAAAAACATTAACTTTAGAACTCTTTTACTTCTTAACTCAAGTAAATTCATTGATAAGTTGAAAAAATTAAATGTAAAATGTAATAGAAAAGAATGTTATGGCAGTATAAAATTACCTACAGCACCTGGTAGTCCCAGGTGGTCTCCCATCCACGTAATAACCATGCCCAACACTGCACAGCTTCCAAGATCACTGGACATTGGCCATGTCCAGTGTGGTTTGGCTGTAGGTGCCCAAAAACTTTAACTTTAGACCTCTTTTACTTCTTAACTTAAGTAAATTCATTGATAAGTTGAAAAAATTAAATGTAAAATGTAATAGAAAAGAATGTTATGGCAGTATAAAATTACCTACAGCACCTGGTATTCCCAGGAGGTTTCCCATCCAAGTACTAACCATGCCCAACACTGCATAGCTACCAAGATCAGACGACATTGGCCATGTCCAGTGTGGTTTGGCTGTACGTGCTCAAAAATATTAACTTTAGACCTCTTTTACTTCTTAACTCAAGAAAATTCATTGATAAGTTGAAAAAATGTAATGTAAAATGTAATAGAAAAGAATGCTATGGCTGCATAAAATTACCTACAGCACCTGGTATTCCCAGGTGGACTCTCATCCAAGTACTAACCAGGCCCAACACTGCATAGCTTCCAAGATCAGACGAGATTGGGCATGTCCAGGGTGGTTTGGCAGTAGGTGCTCAAAAACATTAACTTTAGACCTCTATTACTTCTTAACTCAAGTAAATTCATTGATAAGTTGAAAAAATTAAATGTAAAATGTAATAGAAAAGAATGTTATGTCAGTATAAAGTTACCTACAGCATCTGGTATTCCCAGGCGGTCTCCCATCCAAGTACTAACCTGGCCCAACACTGCATAGCTTCCAAGATCAGAGGAGATTGGGCATGTCCAGTGTGGTTTGGC
>JAUIMM010000965.1:6125000-6130000 GCA_031769625.1 Taudactylus pleione | reverse complement strand
GTTGAAAAAATTAAATGTAAAATGTAATAGAAAAGAATGTTATGGCAGTATAAAAGTACCTACAGCACTTGGTATTCCCAGTTGGTCTCCCATCCAAGTACTAACCATGCCCAACACTGCATAGCTTCCAAGATCAGATGACATTGGCCATGTCCAGTGTGGTTTGGCTGTAGGTGCTCAAAATATTAACTTTAGACCTCTTTTTCTTCTTAACTCAAGTAAATTTTTGATAAGTTGAAAAAATGTAATGTAAAATGTAATAGAAAAGAATGCTATGGCTGCATAAAATTACCTACAGCACCTGGTATTCCCAGGTGGACTCACATCCAAGTACTAACCAGGCCCAACACTGCATAGCTTCCAAGATCAGACGAGATTGGGCATGTCCAGGGTGGTTTGGCTGTAGGTGCTCAAAAACATTAACTTTAGACCTCTTTTACTTCTTAACTCAAGTAAATTCATTGATAAGTTGAAAAAATTAAATGTAAAATGTAATAGAAAAGAATGTTATGGCAGTATAAAACGACCTACAGCACCTGGTATTCCCAGGTGGTCTCCCATCCAAGTACTAACCAGGCCCAACATTGCATAGCTTCGAAGATCAGACGAGATTGGGCATGTCCAGTGTGGTTTGGCTGTATGCGCTCAAAAACATTAACTTTAGACCTCTTTTACTTCTTAACTCAAGTAAATTCATTGATAAGTTGAAAAAATTAAATGTAAAATGTAATAGAAAAGAATGTTATGTCAGTATAAAATTACCTACAGCATCTGGTATTCCCAGGGGGTCTCCCATCCAAGCACTAACCAGGCCCAACACTGCATAGCTTCCAATATCAGATGAGATTGGGCATGTCCAGTGTGGTTTGGCTGTAGGTGCTCAAATTCATTAACTTTAGACCTCTTTTACTTCTTAACTCAAGTAAATTCATTGATAAGTTGTAAAAATTAAATGTAAAATGTAATAGAAAAGAATGTTATGGCAGTATAAAATTACCTAGAGCATCTGGTATTCCCAGGTGGTCTCCCATCCAAGCACTAACCAGGCCCAACACTGCATAGCTTCCAAGATCAGACGAGATTGGGCATGTCCAGTGTGGTTTGGCTGTAGGTGCTCAAAAACGTTAACTTTAGACCTCTTTTACTTCTTAACTCAAGTAAATTCATTGATAAGTTGAAAAAATTAAATGTAAAATGAAATAGAAAAGAATGTTTTGGCTGTATAAAATTACCTACAGCACCTGGTATTCCCAGGTGGTTTCCCATCCAAATACTAACCAGGCCCAACACTGCATACCTTCCAAGATCAGACGACATTGGCCATGTCCAGTGTGGTTTGGCTGTAGGTGCTCAAAAACATTAACTTTAGACCTTTTTTACTTCTTAACTCATGTAATATCATTGATAAGTTGAAAAAATTAAATGTAAAATGTAATAGAAAAGAATGTTATGGCAGTATATAATTACCTACAGCACCTGGTATTCCCAGGTGGTTTCCCATCCAAGTACTAACCATGCCCAACACTGCATAGCTTCTAAGATCAGACGACATTGGCCATGTCCAGTGTGGTTTGGCTGTATGCGCTCAAAAACTTTAACTTTAGACCTCTATTACTTCTTAACTCAAGTAAATTCATTGATAAGTTGAAAAAATTAAATGTAAAATGTAATAGAAAAGAATGTAATGGCAGTATAAAATGACCTACAGCACCTGGTATTCCCTGGTGGTCACCCATCCAAGTACTAACCAGGCCCAACACTGCATAGTTTCCAAGATCAGACGACATTGGGCATGTCCAGTGTGGTTTGGCTGTAGGTGCTCAAATACATTAACTTTAGACCTCTATTACTTCTTTACTCAAGTAAATTCATTGATAAGTTGAAAAAATTAAATGTAAAATGTAATAGAAAAGAATGTTATGGCTGCATAAAATTACCTACAGCATCAGGTATTCCCAGGTGGTCTCCCATCCAAGTACTAACCTGGTCCAACACTGCATAGCTTTCAAGATCAGATGAGATTGGGCATGTCCAGTGTGGTTTGGCTGTAGGTGCTTAAAAACATTAACTTTAGAACTCTTTTACTTCTTAACTCAAGTAAATTCATTGATAAGTTGAAAAAATTTAATGTAAAATGTAATAGAAAAGAATGTTATGGCTGTATAAAATTACCTACAGCACCTGGTATTCCCAGGTGGTCTCCCATCCGAGTACTAACCAGACCCAACACTGCATAGTTTCCAAGATCAGATGAGATTGGGCATGTCCAGTGTGGTATGGCTGTAGGTGCTCAAATACATTAACTTTAGACCTCTTTTACTTCTTTACTCAAGTAAATTCATTGATAAGTTGAAAAAATTAAATGTAAAATGTAATAGAAAAGAATGTTATGGCTGCATAAAAATACCAACAGCACCTGGTATTCCCAGGTGGTCTCCCAACCAAGTACTAACCAGGCCCAACAATGCTTAGTTTCCAAGATCAGATGAGATTTGGCATGTCCAGTGTGGTTTGGCTGTAGGTGCTCAAAATGCTTAACTTTAGACCTCTATTACTTCTTAACTCAAGTAAATTCATTGATAAGTTGAAAAAATTAAATGTAAAATGTAATAGAAAAGAATGTTATGGCAGTATAAAAGTACCTACAGCACTTGGTATTCCCAGTTGGTATCCCATCCAAGTACTAACCATGCCCAACACTGCATAGCTTCCAAGATCAGATGACATTGGCCATGTCCAGTGTGGTTTGGCTGTAGGTGCTCAAAATATTAACTTTAGACCTCTTTTTCTTCTTAACTCAAGTAAATTTTTGATAAGTTGAAAAAATGTAATGTAAAATGTAATAGAAAAGAATGCTATGGCTGCATAAAATTACCTACAGCACCTGGTATTCCCAGGTGGACTCACATCCAAGTACTAACCAGGCCCAACACTGCATAGCTTCCAAGATCAGACGAGATTGGGCATGTCCAGGGTGGTTTGGCTGTAGGTGCTCAAAAACATTAACTTTAGACCTCTTTTACTTCTTAACTCAAGTAAATTCATTGATAAGTTGAAAAAATTAAATGTAAAATGTAATAGAAAAGAATGTTATGGCAGTATAAAACGACCTACAGCACCTGGTATTCCCAGGTGGTCTCCCATCCATGTACTAACCAGGCCCAACATTGCATAGCTTCGAAGATCAGACGAGATTGGGCATGTCCAGTGTGGTTTGGCTGTATGCGCTCAAAAACATTAACTTTAGACCTCTTTTACTTCTTAACTCAAGTAAATTCATTGATAAGTTGAAAAAATTAAATGTAAAATGTAATAGAAAAGAATGTTATGTCAGTATAAAATTACCTACAGCATCTGGTATTCCCAGGGGGTCTCCCATCCAAGCACTAACCAGGCCCAACACTGCATAGCTTCCAATATCAGATGAGATTGGGCATGTCCAGTGTGGTTTGGCTGTAGGTGCTCAAATTCATTAACTTTAGACCTCTTTTACTTCTTAACTCAAGTAAATTCATCGATAAGTTGAAAAAATTTTATGTAAAATGTAATAGAAAAGAATGTTTTGGCTGTATAAAATTACCTACAGCACCTGGTATTCCCAGGTGGTCTCCCATCCAAATACTAACCAGACCCAACAATGCTTAGTTTCCAAGATCAGACGAGTTTGGGCATGTCCAGTGTGGTTTGGCTGTAGGTGCTCAAAATACTTAACTTTAGACCTCTATTACTTCTTAACTCAAGTAAATTCATTGATAAGTTGTAAAAATTAAATGTAAAATGTAATAGAAAAGAATGTTATGGCAGTATAAAATTACCTAGAGCATCTGGTATTCCCAGGTGGTCTCCCATCCAAGCACTAACCAGGCCCAACACTGCATAGCTTCCAAGATCAGACGAGATTGGGCATGTCCAGTGTGGTTTGGCTGTAGGTGCTCAAAAACGTTAACTTTAGACCTCTTCACTTCTTAACTCAAGTAAATTCATTGATAAGTTGAAAAAATTAAATGTAAAATGAAATAGAAAAGAATGTTTTGGCTGTATAAAATTACCTACAGCACCTGGTATTCCCAGGTGGTTTCCCATCCAAATACTAACCAGGCCCAACACTGCATACCTTCCAAGATCAGACGACATTGGCCATGTCCAGTGTGGTTTGGCTGTAGGTGCTCAAAAACATTAACTTTAGACCTCTTTTACTTCTTAACTCATGTAATATCATTGATAAGTTGAAAAAATTAAATGTAAAATGTAATAGAAAAGAATGTTATGGCAGTATAAAATTACCTACAGCAACTGGTATTCCCAGGTGGTTTCCCATCCAAGTACTAACCATGCCCAACACTGCATAGCTTCCAAGATCAGATGACATTGGCCATGTCCAGTGTGGTTTGGCTGTATGCGCTCAAAAACTTTAACTTTAGACCTCTATTACTTCTTAACTCAAGTAAATTCATTGATAAGTTGAAAAAATTAAATGTAAAATGTAATAGAAAAGAATGTAATGGCAGTATAAAATGACCTACAGCACCTGGTATTCCCTGGTGGTCACCCATCCAAGTACTAACCAGGCCCAACACTGCATAGTTTCCAAGATCAGACGACATTGGGCATGTCCAGTGTGGTTTGGCTGTAGGTGCTCAAATACATTAACTTTAGACCTCTATTACTTCTTTACTCAAGTAAATTCATTGATAAGTTGAAAAAATTAAATGTAAAATGTAATAGAAAAGAATGTTATGGCTGCATAAAATTACCTACAGCATCAGGTATTCCCAGGTGGTCTCCCATCCAAGTACTAACCTGGTCCAACACTGCATAGCTTCCAAGATCAGATGAGATTGGGCATGTCCAGTGTGGTTTGGCTGTAGGTGCTTAAAAACATTAACTTTAGAACTCTTTTACTTCTTAACTCAAGTAAATTCATTGATAAGTTGAAAAAATTTAATGTAAAATGTAATAGAAAAGAATGCTATGGCTGTATAAAATTACCTACAGCACCT
>JAUIMM010000965.1:6115000-6117500 GCA_031769625.1 Taudactylus pleione | reverse complement strand
AATTACCTCCAGCATCTGGTATTCCCAGGTGGTCTCCCATCCAAGTACTAACCTGGCCCAACACTGCATAGCTTCCAAGATCAGATGAGATTGGGCATGACCAGTGTGGTTTGGCTGTAGGTGCTCAAAAACATTAACTTTAGAACTCTTTTACTTCTTAACTCAAGTAAATTCATTGATAAGTTGAAAAAATTTAATGTAAAATGTAATAGAAAAGAATGTTATGGCTGTATAAAATTACCTACAGCACCTGGTATTCCCAGGTGTTTTCCCATCCAAGTACTAACCAGGCCCAACACTGCACAGCTTCCAAGATCAGACGACATTGGCCATGTCCAGTGTGGTTTGGCTGTACGTGCTCAAAAATATTAACTTTAGACCTCTTTTACTTCTTAACTCAAGTAAATTCATTGATAAGTTGAAAAAATGTAATGTAAAATGTAATAGAAAAGATTGTTATGGCTGCATAAAATTACCTACAGCACCTGGTATTCCCAGGTGGACTCACATCCAAGTACTAACCAGGCCCAACACTGCATAGCTTCCAAGATCAGACGAGATTGGGCATGTCCAGGGTGGTTTGGCTGTAGGTGCTCAAAAACATTAACTTTAGACCTCTATTACTTCTTAACTCAAGTAAATTCATTGATAAGTTGTAAAAATTAAATGTAAAATGTAATAGAAAAGAATGTTATGGCAGTATAAAACTACCGCCTGCACCTGGTTTTCCCAGGTGGTCTCCCATCCAAGTACTAACCAGGCCCAACACTGCATAGCTTCCAAGATCAGATGAGATTGGGCATGTCCAGAGTGGTTTGGCTGTAGGTGCTCAAAAACATTAACTTTAGACCTCTTTTACTTCTTAACTCAAGTAAATTCATTGACAAGGTGAAAAAATTAAATTTAAAATGTAATAGAAAAGAATGTTATGGCAGTATAAATTACCTACAGCACCTGGTATTCCCAGGTGGTCTCCCATCCACGTAATAACCATGCCCAACACTGCACAGCTTCCAAGATCAGACGACATTGGCCATGTCTAGCGTGGTTTGGCTGTAGGTGCTCAAAGACATTATCTTTAGACCTCTTTTACTTCTTAACTCAAGTAAATTCATTGATAAGTTGAAAAAATTAATTGTAAAATGTAATAGAAAAGAATGTTATGGCAGTATAAAATTACCTACAGCACATGGTATTCCCAGGTGGTTTCCCATCCAAGTACTAACCATGCCCAACACTGCATAGCTTTCAAGATCAGACGAGATTGGACACGTCCAGTGTGGTTTTGCTGTAGGTGCTCAAAATCCTTAACTTTAGACCTCTTTTACTTCTTAACTCAAGTAAATTCATTGATAAGTAGAAAAAATTAAATGTAAAATGTAATAGAAAAGAATGTTTTGGCTGTATAAAATTACCTACAGCACCTGGTATTCCCAGGTGGTTTCCCATCCAAATACTAACCAGGCCCAACACTGCATGCCTTCCAAGATCAGACGACATTGGCCATGTCCAGTGTGGTTTGGCTGTAAGTGCTCAAAAACATTAACTTTAGACCTCTTTTACTTCTTAACTCATGTAAATTCATTGATAAGTTGAAAAAATTAAATGTAAAATGTAATAGAAAAGAATGTTATGGCAGTATAAAATTACCTACAGCACCTGGTATTCCCAGGTGGTTTCCCATCCAAGTACTAACCATGCCCAACACTGCATAGCTTCCAAGATCAGATGACATTGGCCATGTCCAGTGTGGTTTGGCTGTAGGAGCTCAAAAACTTTAACTTTAGACCTCTATTACTTCTTAACTCAAGTAAATTCATTGATAAGTTGAAAAAATTAAATGTAAAATGTAATAGAAAAGAATGTAATGGCAGTATAAAATGACCTACAGCACCTGGTATTCCCAGGTGGTCACCCATCCAAGTACTAACCAGGCCCAACACTGCATAGTTTCCAAGATCAGACGACATTGGGCATGTCCAGTGTGGTTTGGCTGTAGGTGCTCAAATACATTAACTTTAGACCTCTATTACTTCTTTACTCAAGTAAATTCATTGATAAGTTGAAAAAATTAAATGTAAAATGTAATAGAAAAGAATGTTATGGCTGCATAAAATTACCTACAGCATCAGGTATTCCCAGGTGGTCTCCCATCCAAGTACTAACCTGGCCCAACACTGCATAGTTTCCAAGATCAGACGAGATTGGGCATGTCCAGTGTGGTTTGGCTGTAGGTGCTTAAAAACATTAACTTTAGAACTCTTTTACTTCTTTACTCAAGTAAATTCATTGATAAGTTGAAAAAATGTAATGTAAAATGTAATAGAAAAGAATGCTATGGCTGCATAAAATTACCTACAGCACCTGGTATTCCCAGGTGGACTCACATCAAAGTACTAACCAGGCCCAACACTGCATAGCTTCCAAGATCAGACGAGATTGGGCATGTCCAGTGTGGTTTGGCTGTATGCGCTCAAAAACATAAACTTTAGACCTCTTT
>JAUIMM010000965.1:6105000-6110000 GCA_031769625.1 Taudactylus pleione | reverse complement strand
TGTTATGGCAGTATAAAATTACCTACAGCACCTGGTATTCCCAGGTGGTTTCCCATCCAAGTACTAACCAGGCCCAACACTGCATAGTTTCCAAGATCAGATGAGATTGGGCATGTCCAGTGTGGTTTGGCTGTAGGTGCTCAAATACATTAACTTTAGACCTCTTTTACTTCTTTACTCAAGTAAATTCATTGATAAGTTGAAAAAATTAAATGTAAAATGTAATAGAAAAGAATGTTTTGGCTGTATAAAATTACCTACAGCACCTGGTATTCCCAGGCGGTCTCCCATCCAAGTACTAACCAGGCCCAACACTGCATAGCTTCCAAGATCAGATGAGATTGGGCATGTCCAGTGTGGTTTGACTGTAGGTGCTCAAAAACATTAACTTTAGACCTCTTTTACTTCTTAACTCAAGTAAATTCATTGATAAGTTGAAAAAATTAAATGTAAAATGTAATAGAAAAGAATGTTATGGCTGCATAAAAATACCAACAGCACCTGGTATTCCCAGGTGGTCTCCCAACCAAGTTCTAACCAGGCCCAGCACTGCATAGCTTCCAAGATCAGACTAGATTGGGCATGTCCAGTGTGATTTGGCTATAGGTGCTCAAAAAACTTAACTTTAGACCTCTATTACTTCTTAACTCAAGTAAATTCATTGATAAGTTGAAAAAATTAAATGTAAAATGTAATAGAAAAGAATGTTATGGCAGTATAAAATTATCTACAGCACCTGGTATTCCCAGGTTGTCTCCCATCCACGTAATAACCATGCCCAACACTGCACAGCTTCCAAGATCACTGGACATTGGCCATGTCCAGTGTGGTTTGGCTGTAGTTGCCCAAAAACATTAACTTTAGACCTCTTTTACTTCTTAACTCAAGTAAATTCATTGATAAGTTGAAAATATTAAATGTAAAATGTAATAGAAAAGAATGTTATGGCAGTATAAAATTACCTACAGCACCTGGTATTCCCAGGTGGTTTCCCATCCAAGTACAATCCAGGCCCAACACTGCATAGCTTCCAAGATCAGACGAGATTGGGCATGTCCAGTGTGGTTTGGCTGTAGGTACTCAAAAGCATTACATTTAGACCTCTATTACTTCTTAACTCAAGTAAATTCATTGATAAGTTGAAAAAATTAAATGTAAAATGTAATAGAAAAGAATGTTATGGCTGTAGAAAATTACCTACAGCACCTGGTATTCCCAGGCGGTCTCCCATCCAAGTACTAACCAGGCCCAACACTGCATAGCTTCCAAGATCAGATGAGATTGGGCATGTCCAGTGTGGTTTGACTGTAGATGCTCAAAAACATTAACTTTAGACCTCTGTTACTTCTTAACTCAAGTAAATTCATTGATAAGTTGAAAAAATTAAATGTAAAATGTAATAGAAAAGAATGTTATGGCTGCATAAAAATACCAACAGCACCTGGTATTCCCAGGTGGTCTCCCAACCAAGTTCTAACCAGGCCCAGCACTGCATAGCTTCCAAGATCAGACTAGATTGGGCATGTCCAGTGTGATTTGGCTATAGGTGCTCAAAAAACTTAACTTTAGACCTCTATTACTTCTTAACTCAAGTAAATTCATTGATAAGTTGAAAAAATTAAATGTAAAATGTAATAGAAAAGAATGTTATGGCAGTATAAAATTACCTACAGCACCTGGTATTCCCAGGTGGTTTCCCATCCAAGTACTAACCAGGCCCAACACTGCATAGTTTCCAAGATCAGATGAGATTGGGCATGTCCAGTGTGGTTTGGCTGTAGGTGCTC
Source organism: Taudactylus pleione (assembly GCA_031769625.1). NCBI lineage: Eukaryota > Metazoa > Chordata > Amphibia > Anura > Myobatrachidae > Taudactylus > Taudactylus pleione. The sequence continues at coordinate 6,108,213 of JAUIMM010000965.1, read as the reverse complement.
AAATACATTAACTTTAGACCTCTTTTACTTCTTTACTCAAGTAAATTCATTGATAAGTTGAAAAAATTAAATGTAAAATGTAATAGAAAAGAATGTTTTGGCTGTATAAAATTACCTACAGCACCTGGTATTCCCAGGCGGTCTCCCATCCAAGTACTAACCAGGCCCAACACTGCATAGCTTCCAAGATCAGATGAGATTGGGCATGTCCAGTGTGGTTTGACTGTAGGTGCTCAAAAACATTAACTTTAGACCTCTTTTACTTCTTAACTCAAGTAAATTCATTGATAAGTTGAAAAAATTAAATGTAAAATGTAATAGAAAAGAATGTTATGGCTGCATAAAAATACCAACAGCACCTGGTATTCCCAAGTGGTCTCCCAACCAAGTTCTAACCAGGCCCAGCACTGCATAGCTTCCAAGATCAGACTAGATTGGGCATGTCCAGTGTGATTTGGCTATAGGTGCTCAAAAAACTTAACTTTAGACCTCTATTACTTCTTAACTCAAGTAAATTCATTGATAAGTTGAAAAAATTAAATGTAAAATGTAATAGAAAAGAATGTTATGGCAGTATAAAAGTACCTACAGCACCTGGTATTCCCAGGTTGTCTCCCATCCACGTAATAACCATGCCCAACACTGCACAGCTTCCAAGATCACTGGACATTGGCCATGTCCAGTGTGGTTTGGCTGTAGTTGCCCAAAAACATTAACTTTAGACCTCTTTTACTTCTTAACTCAAGTAAATTCATTGACAAGTTGAAAAAATTAAATGTAAAATGTAATAGAAAAGAATGTTATGGCAGTATAAAATTACCTACAGCACTTGGTATTCCCAGGTGGTTTCCCATCCAAGTACAATCCAGGCCCAACACTGCATAGCTTCCAAGATCAGACGAGATTGGGCATGTCCAGTGTGGTTTGGCTGTAGGTACTCAAAAGCATTAAATTTAGACCTCTATTACTTCTTAACTCAAGTAAATTCATTGATAAGTTGAAAAAATTAAATGTAAAATGTAATAGAAAAGAATGTTATGGCTGTATAAAATTACCTACAGCACCTGGTATTCCCAGGCGGTCTCCCATCCAAGTACTAACCAGGCCCAACACTGCATAGCTTCCAAGATCAGATGAGATTGGGCATGTCCAGTGTGGTTTGACTGTAGATGCTCAAAAACATTAACTTTAGACCTCTTTTACTTCTTAACTCAAGTAAATTCATTGATAAGTTGAAAAAATTAAATGTAAAATGTAATAGAAAAGAATGTTATGGCTGCATAAAAATACCAACAGCACCTGGTATTCCCAGGTGGTCTCCCAACCAAGTTCTAACCAGGCCCAGCACTGCATAGCTTCCAAGATCAGACTAGATTGGGCATGTCCAGTGTGATTTGGCTATAGGTGCTCAAAAAACTTAACTTTAGACCTCTATTACTTCTTAACTCAAGTAAATTCATTGATAAGTTGAAAAAATTAAATGTAAAATGTAATAGAAAAGAATGTTATGGCAGTATAAAATTACCTACAGCACCTGGTATTCCCAGGTTGTCTCCCATCCACGTAATAACCATGCCCAACACTGCACAGCTTCCAAGATCACTGAACATTGGCCATGTCCAGTGTGGTTTGGCTGTAGTTGCCCAAAAACATTAACTTTAGACCTCTTTTACTTCTTAACTCAAGTAAATTCATTGATAAGTTGAAAAAATTAAATGTAAAATGTAATAGAAAAGAATGTTATGGCAGTATAAAATTACCTACAGCACCTGGTATTCCCAGGTGGTTTCCCATCCAAGTACAATCCAGGCCCAACACTGCATAGCTTCCAAGATCAGACGAGATTGGGCATGTCCAGTGTGGTTTGGCTGTAGGTACTCAAAAGCATTAAATTTAGACCTCTATTACTTCTTAACTCAAGTAAATTCATTGATAAGTTGAAAAAATTAAATGTAAAATGTAATAGAAATGAATGTTATGGCAGTATAAAATTACCTACAGCATCTGGTATTCCCAGGTGGTCTCCCATCCAAGTACTAACCAGGCCCAACACTGCATAGCTTCCAAGATCAGACGAGATTGGGCATGTCCAGTGTGGTTTGGCTGTAGGTGCTCAAAAACTTTAACTTTAGACCTCTTTTACTTCTTAACTCAAGTAAATTCATTGATAAGTTTAAAAATGAAATGTAAAATGTAACAGAAAAGAATGTTATGGCAGTATAAAATTACCTACAGCTCCTAGTATTCCCAGGTGGTCTCCCATCCAAGTACTAACCTGGCCCAACACTGCATAGCTTCCAAGATCAGACGAGCTTGGGCATGTCCAGTGTGGTTTGGCTGTAGGTGCTCAAAAACATTAACTTTAGAACTCTTTTACTTCTTAACTCAAGTAAATTCATTGATAAGTTGAAAAAATTAAAGGTAAAATGTAATAGAAAAGAATGTTATGGCAGTATAAAATTACCTACAGCACCTGGTATTCCCAGGTGGTTTCCCATCCAAGTACTAACCAGGCCCAACACTGCATAGTTTCCAAGATCAGACGAGATTGGGCATGTCCAGTGTGGTTTGGCTGTAGGTGCTCAAACACATTAACTTTAGACCTCTTTTACTTCTTTACTCAAGTAAATTCATTGATAAGTTGAAAAAATTAAATGTAAAATGTAATAGAAAAGAATGTTTTGGCTGTATAAAATTACCTACAGCACCTGGTATTCCCAGGTGGTTTCCCATCCAAATACTAACCAGGCCCAACACTGCATACCTTCCAAGATCAGACGACATTGGCCATGTCCAGTGTGGTTTGGCTGTAGGTGCTCAAAAACATTAACTTTAGACCTCTTTTACTTCTTAACTCATGTAAATTCATTGATAAGTTGAAAAAATGAAATGTAAAATGTAATAGAAAAGAATGTTATGGCAGTATAAAATTACCTACAGCACCTGCTATTCCCAGGTGGTCTCCCATCCAAGTACTAACCAAGCCCAACACTGCATAGCTTCCAAGATCAGACGAGATTGGGAATGTCCAGTGTGGTTTGACTGTAGGTGCTCAAAAACATTAACTTTAGCCCTCTTTTACTTCTTAACTCAAGTAAATTCATTGATAAGTTGAAAAAATTAAATGTAAAATGTAATAGAAAAGAATGTTTTGGCTGTATAAAATTACCTACAGCACCTGGTATTACCAGGTGGTTTCCCATCCAAGTACAA
>JAUIMM010000965.1:6085000-6090000 GCA_031769625.1 Taudactylus pleione | reverse complement strand
TTCCCATCCAAGTGCAAACCAGGCCCAACACTGCATAGCTTCCAAGAACAGACGAGATTGATTGGGCATGTCCAGTGTGGCTTGGCTGTAGGTACTCAAAAGCATTAAATTTAGACCTCTATTACTTCTTAACTCAAGTAAATTCATTGATAAGTTGAAAAATGAAATGTAAAATGTAACAGAAAAGAATGTTATGGCAGTATAAAATTACCTACAGCACCTGGTATTTCCAGGTGGTTTCCCATCCAAGTACTAACCATGCCCCACACTGCATAGCTTCCAAGATCAGACGACATTGGCCATGTCCAGTGTGGTTTGGCTGTACGTGCTCAAAAATATTAACTTTAGACCTCTTTTACTTCTTAACTCAAGTAAATTCATTGATAAGTTGAAAAAATGTAATGTAAAATGTAATAGAAAAGAATGTTATGGCTGCATAAAATTACCTACAGCACCTGGTATTCCCAGGTGGACTCACATCCAAGTACTAACCAGGCCCAACACTGCATAGCTTCCAAGATCAGACGAGATTGGGCATGTCCAGGGTGGTTTGGCTGTAGGTGCTCAAAAATGTTAACTTTAGACCTCTATTACTTCTTAACTCAAGTAAATTCATTGATAAGTTGAAAAAATTAAATGTAAAATGTAATAGAAAAGAATGTTATGGCAGTATAAAACTACCTACCGCACCTGGTTTTCCCAGGTGGTCTCCCATCCAAGTACTGACCAGGCCCAACACTGCATAGCTACCAAGATCAAATGAGATTGGGCATGTCCAGTGTAGATTGGCTGCAGGTGCTCAAAAGCATTAACTTTAGACCTCTATTACTTCTTAACTCAAGGAAATTCATTGATAAGTTGATAAAATTAAATGTAAAATGTAAAAGAAAAGAATGTTAAGGCAGTATAAAATTACCTACACCTCCTGGTATTCCCAGGTGGTCTCCCAACCAAGTACTAACCAGGCCCAACACTGCATAGCTTCCAAACTCAGACGAGATTGGGCACGTCCAGTGTGGTTTGGCTGTAGGAGCTCAAAAACTTTAACTTTAGACCTCTATTACTTCTTAACTCAAGTAAATTCATTGATAAGTTGAAAAAATTAAATGTAAAATGTAATAGAAAAGAATGTAATTGCAGTATAAAATTACCTACAGCACCTGGTATTCCCAGGTGGTCTCCCATCCAAGTACTAACCAGGCCCAACACTGCATAGTTTCCAAGATCAGATGAGATTGGGCATGTCCAGTGTGGTTTGGCTGTAGGTGCTCAAATACATTAACTTTAGACCTCTATTACTTCTTTACTCAAGTAAATTCATTGATAAATTGAAAAAATTAAATGTAAAATGTAATAGAAAAGAATGTTATGGCTGCATAAAAATACCTACAGCACCTGGTGTTCCCAGGTGGTCTCCCAACCAAGTACTAACCAGGCTCAACACTGCATAGCTTCCAAGATCAGATGAGATTGGGCATGTCCAGTGTGGTTTGGCTCTAGGTGCTCAAATCCTTTAACTTTAGACCTCTTTTACTTCTTAACTCAAGTAAATTTATTGATAAGTTGAAAAAATTAAATGTAAAATGTAATACAAAAGAATGTTATGTAAGTATAAAATTTCCTACAGCATCTGGTATTCCCAGGTGGTCTACCATCCAAGTACTAACCAGGCCCAACACTGCATAGCTTCCAAGATCAGATGAGATTGGGCATGTCCAGAGTGGTTTGGCTGTAGGTGCTCAAAAACATTAACTTTAGACCTCTTTTACTTCTTAACTCAAGTAAATTCATTGACAAGTTGAAAAAATTAAATGTAAAATGTAATAGAAATGAATGTTTTGGCTGTATAAAATTACATACAGCACCTGGTATTCCCAGGTGGTCTCCCATCCACGTACTAACCAGGCCCAACACTGCATGGCTTCCAAGATCAGACGAGATTGGGGATGTCCAGTGTGGTTTGGCTGTAGGTGCTCAAAAAACTTAACTTTAGACCTCTATTACTTCTTAACTCAAGTAAATTCATTGATAAGTTGAAAAAATTTAATGTCAAATGTAATAGAAAAGAATGTTATGGCAGTATAAATTACCTACAGCACCTGGTATTCCCAGGTGGTCTCCCATCCACGTAATAACCATGCCCAACACTGCACAGCTTCCAAGATCAGACGACATTGGCCATGTCTAGTGTGGTTTGGCTGTAGGTGCTCAAAAACATTTTCTTTAGACCTCTTTTACTTCTTAACTCAAGTAAATTCATTGATAAGTAGAAAAAATTAAATGTAAAATGTAATAGAAAAGAATGTTTTGGCAGTATAAAATTACCTACAGCACCTGGTATTCCCAGGTGGTTTCCCATCCAAGTACTAACCATGCCCAACACTGCATAGCTTCCAAGATCAGACGAGATTGGACACGTCCAGTGTGGTTTTGCTGTAGGTGCTCAAAACCCTTAACTTTAGACCTCTTTTACTTCTTAACTCAAGTAAATTCATTGATAAGTTGAAAAAATTAAATGTAAAATGTAATAGAAAAGAATGTTTTGGCTGTATAAAATTACCTACAGCACCTGGTATTCCCAGGTGGTTTCCCATCCAAGTGCAAACCAGGCCCAACACTGCATAGCTTCCAAGAACAGACGAGATTGATTGGGCATGTCCAGTGTGGTTTGGCTGTAGGTGCTCAAAAACATTAACTTTAGACCTCTTTTACTTCTTAACTCAAGTAAATTCATTGATAAGTTGAAAAAATTTAATGTAAAATGTAATAGAAAAGAATGTTTTGGCTGTATAAAATTACCTACAGCACCTGGTATTCCCAGGTGGTCTCCCATCCAAGTACTAACCAGGCCCAACAATGCTTAGCTTCCAAGATCAGACGAGATTTGGCATGTCCAGTGTGGTTTGGCTGTTGGTGCTCAATATGCTTAACTTTAGACCTCTATTACTGCTTAACTCAAGTAAATTCATTGATAAGTTGAAAAAATTAAATGAAAAATGTAATAGAAAAGAATGTTATGGCAGTATAAATTACCTACAGCACCTGGTATTCCCAGGTGGTCTCCCATCCACGTAACAACCATGCCCAACACTGCACAGTTTCCAAGATCAGACGACATTGGCCATGTCTAGTGTGGTTTGGCTGTAGGTGCTCAAAAACATTTTCTTTAGACCTTTTTTACTTCTTAACTCAAGTAAATTCATTGATAAGTAGATAAAATTAAATGTAAAATGTAATAGAAAAGAATGTTATGGCAGTATAAAATTACCTACAGCACCTGGTATTCCCAGGTTGTTTCCCATCCAAGTACTAACCATGCCCAACACTGCATAGCTTCCAAGATCAGACGAGATTGGACACGTCCAGTGTGGTTTTGCTGTAGGTGCTCAAAACACTTAACTTTAGACCTCTTTTACTTCTTAACTCAAGTAAATTCATTGATAAGTTGAAAAAATTTAATGTAAAATGTAATAGAAAAGAATGTTTTGGCTGTATAAAATTACCTACAGCACCTGGTATTCCCAGGTGGTCTCCCGTCCAAGTACTAACCATGCCCAACAATGCTTAGCTTCCAAGATCAGACAAGATTTGGCATGTCCAGTGTGGTTTGGCTGTCGGTGCTCAAAATGCTTAACTTTAGACCTCTATTACTTCTTAACTCAAGTAAATTCATTGATAAGTTGAAAAAATTAAATGTAAAATGTAATAGAAATGAATGTTATGGCAGTATAAAATGACCTACAGCACCTGGTATTCCCAGGTGGTCTCCCATCCAAGTACTAACCAGGCCCAACACTGCATAGCTTCGAAGATCAGATGAGATTGGGCATGTCCAGTGTGGTTTGGCTGTATGCGCTCAAAAACATTAACTTTAGACCTCTTTTACTTCTTAACTCAAGTAAATTCATTGATAAGTTGAAAAAATTAAATGTAAAATGTAATAGAAAAGAATGTTATGGCTGTATAAAATTACCTACAGCACCTGGTATTCCCAGGTGTTTTCCCATCCAAGTACTAACTATGCCCAACACTGCACAGCTTCCAAGATCAGACGACATTGGCCATGTCCAGTGTGGTTTGGCTGTACGTGCTCAAAAATATTAACTTTAGACCTCTTTTACTTCTTAACTCAAGTAAATTCATTGATAAGTTGAAAAAATGTAATGTAAAATGTAATAGAAAAGATTGTTATGGCTGCATAAAATTACCTACAGCACCTGGTATTCCCAGGTGGACTCACATCCAAGTACTAACCAGGCCCAACACTGCATAGCTTCCAAGATCAGACGAGATTGGGCATGTCCAGGGTGGTTTTTCTGTAGGTGCTCAAAAACATTAACTTTAGACCTCTATTACTTCTTAACTCAAGTAAATTCATTGATAAGTTGAAAAAATTAAATGTAAAATGTAATAGAAAAGAATGTTATGGCAGTATAAAACTACCTACTGCACCTGGTTTTCCCAGGTGGTCTCCCATCCAAGTACAGACCAGGCCCAACACTGCATAGCTACCAAGATCAAATTAGATTGGACATGTCCAGTGTAGATTGGCTGTAGGTGCTCAAAATCATTAACTTTAGACCTCTATTACTTCTTTACTCAAGGAAATTCATTGATCAGTTGATAAAATTAAATGTAAAATGTAATACAAAAGAATGTTATGTAAGTATAAAATTTCCTACAGCATCTGGTATTCCCAGGTGGTCTCCCATCCAAGTACTAACCAGGCCCAACACTGTATAGCTTCCAAGATCAGATGAGATTGGGCATGTCCAGAGTGGTTTGGCTGTAGGTGCTCAAAAACATTAACTTTAGACCTCTTTTACTTCTTAACTCAAGTAAATTCATTGACAAGTTGAAAAAATTAAATGTAAAATGTAATAGAAAAGAATGTTATGGCAGTATTAATTCCCTACAGCACCTGGTATTCCCAGGTGGTCTCCCATCCACGTAATAACCATGCCCAACACTGCACAGCTTCCAAGATCAGACGACATTGG
>JAUIMM010000965.1:6080000-6082500 GCA_031769625.1 Taudactylus pleione | reverse complement strand
AGCACCTGGTATTCCCAGGTGGTTTCCCATCCAAGTACTAACCATGCCCAACACTGCATAGCTTCCAAGATCAGACGACATTGGCCATGTCCAGTGTGGTTTGGCTGTACGTGCTCAAAAATATTAACTTTAGACCTATTTTACTTCTTAACTCAAGTAAATTCATTGATAAGTTGAAAAAATTAAATGTAAAATGTAATAGAAAAGAAAGTTATGTCAGTATAAAATTACCTACAGCATCTGGTATTCCCAGGTGGTCTCCCATCCAAGCACTAACCAGGCGCAACACTGCATAGCTTCCAATATCAGATGAGATTGGGCATGTCCAGTGTGGTTTGGCTGTAGGTGCTCAAATACGTTAACTTTAGACCTCTTTTACTTCTTTACTCAAGTAAATTCATTGATAAGTTGAAAATTTTTTATGTAAAATGTAATAGAAAAGAATGTTTTGGCTGTATAAAATTACCTACAGCACCTGGTATTCCCAGGTGGTCTCCCATCCAAATATTAACCAGACCCAACAATGCTTAGTTTCCAAGATCAGACGAGATTGGGCATGTCCAGTGTGGTTTGGCTGTAGGTGCTCAAAATACTTAACTTTAGACCTCTATTACTTCTTAACTCAAGTAAATTCATTGATAAGTTGTAAAAATTAAATGTAAAATGTAATAGAAAAGAATGTTATGGCAGTATAAAATTACCTACAGCACCTGTTATTCCCAGGTGGTCTCCCATTCAAGTACTAACCAGGCCAAACACTGCATAGCTTCCAAGATCAGACGAGATTGGGCAAGTCCAGTGTGGTTTGGCTGTAGGTGCTCAAAAACATTAACTTTAGACCTCTTTTACTTCTTAACTCAAGTAAATTCATTGATAAGTTGAAAAAATTAAATGTAAAATGTAATAGAAAAGAATGTTATGGCAGTATAAAATTACCTACAGCACCTGGTATTCCCAGGTGGTTTCCCATCCAAGTACTAACCATGCCCAACACTGTATAGCTTCCAAGATCAGACGACATTGGCCATGTCCAGTGTGGTTTGACTGTACGTGCTCTAAAATATTTACTTTGGACCTCTTTTACTTCTTAACTCAAGTAAATTCATTGATAAGTTGAAAAAATTAAATGTAAAATGTAATAGAAAAGAATGTTATGTCAGTATAAAATTACCTACAGCACTTGGTATTTCCAGGTGGTCTCCCATTCAAGTACTAACCAGGCCCAACACTGCATAGCTTTCAAGATCAGACGAGATTGGGCATGTCCAGTGTGGTTTGGCTCTAGGCGCTCAACAACATTAACTTTAGACCTCTTTTACTTCTTAACTCAAGTAAATTCATTGATAAGTTGAAAAATTAAATGTAAAATGTAATAGAAAACAATGTTATGTCAGTATAAAATTACCTACAGCATCTGGTATTCCCAGGAGGTCTCCCATCCAAGCACTAACTAGGCCCAACACTGCATAGCTTCCAATATCAGATGAGATTGGGCATGTCCAGTGTGGTTTGGCTGTAGGTGCTCAAAAACATTAACTTTAGACCTCTTTTACTTCTTAACTCAAGTAAATTCATTGATAAGTTGAAAAAATATAATGTCAAATGTAATAGAAAAGAATGTTTTGGCTGTATAAAATTACCTACAGCACCTGGTATTCCCATGTGGTCTCCCATCCAAGTACTAACCAGGCCCAACAATGCTTAGCTTCCAAGATCAGACGAGATTTGGCCTGTCCAGTGTGGTTTGGCTGTAAGTGCTCAAAATGCTTAACTTTAGACTTCTATTACTTCTTAACTCAAGTAAATTCATTGATAAGTTGAAAAAATTAAATGTAAAATGTAATAGAAAAGAATGTTATGGCAGTATAAAAGTACCTACAGCACTTGGTATTCCCAGGTGGTCTCCCATCCAAGTACTAACCATGCCCAACACTGCATAGCTTCCAAGATCAGACGACATTGGCCATGTCCAGTGTGGTTTGGCTGTACGTGCTCAAAAATATTAACTTTAGACCTCTTTTTCTTCTTAACTCAAGCAAATTTTTGATAAGTTGAAAAAATGTAATGTAAAATGTAATAGAAAAGAATGCTATGGCTGCATAAAATTACCTACAGCACCTGGTATTCCCAGGTGGACTCACATCCAAGTACTAACCAGGCCCAACACAGCATAGCTTCCAAGATCAGACGAGATTGGGCATGTCCAGTGTGGTTTGGCTGTAGGTGCTCAAAAACATTAACTTTAGACCTCTTTTACTTCTTAACTCAAGTAAATTCATTGATAAGTTGAAAAAATTAAATGTAAAATGTAATAGAAAAGAAAGTTATGTCAGTATAAAATTACCTACAGCATCTGGTATTCCCAGGTGGTCTCCCATCCAAGCACTAACCAGGCGCAACACTGCATAGCTTCCAATATCAGATGAGATTGGGCATGTCCAGTGTGGTTTGGCTGTAGGTGCTCAAATACATTAACTTTAGACCTCTTTTACTTCTTTAC
>JAUIMM010000965.1:6072500-6075000 GCA_031769625.1 Taudactylus pleione | reverse complement strand
TATAAAATTACCTACAGCACCTGTTATTCCCAGGTGGTCTCCCATTCAAGTACTAACCAGGCCAAACACTGCATAGCTTCCAAGATCAGACGAGATTGGGCAAGTCCAGTGTGGTTTGGCTGTAGGTGCTCAAAAACATTAACTTTAGACCTCTTTTACTTCTTAACTCAAGTAAATTCATTGATAAGTTGAAAAAATTAAATGTAAAATGTAATAGAAAAGAATGTTATGGCAGTATAAAATTACCTACAGCACCTGGTATTCCCAGGTGGTTTCCCATCCAAGTACTAACCATGCCCAACACTGTATAGCTTCCAAGATCAGACGACATTGGCCATGTCCAGTGTGGTTTGACTGTACGTGCTCTAAAATATTTACTTTGGACCTCTTTTACTTCTTAACTCAAGTAAATTCATTGATAAGTTGAAAAAATTAAATGTAAAATGTAATAGAAAAGAATGTTATGTCAGTATAAAATTACCTACAGCACTTGGTATTTCCAGGTGGTCTCCCATTCAAGTACTAACCAGGCCCAACACTGCATAGCTTTCAAGATCAGACGAGATTGGGCATGTCCAGTGTGGTTTGGCTCTAGGCGCTCAACAACATTAACTTTAGACCTCTTTTACTTCTTAACTCAAGTAAATTCATTGATAAGTTGAAAAATTAAATGTAAAATGTAATAGAAAACAATGTTATGTCAGTATAAAATTACCTACAGCATCTGGTATTCCCAGGAGGTCTCCCATCCAAGCACTAACTAGGCCCAACACTGCATAGCTTCCAATATCAGATGAGATTGGGCATGTCCAGTGTGGTTTGGCTGTAGGTGCTCAAAAACATTAACTTTAGACCTCTTTTACTTCTTAACTCAAGTAAATTCATTGATAAGTTGAAAAAATATAATGTCAAATGTAATAGAAAAGAATGTTTTGGCTGTATAAAATTACCTACAGCACCTGGTATTCCCATGTGGTCTCCCATCCAAGTACTAACCAGGCCCAACAATGCTTAGCTTCCAAGATCAGACGAGATTTGGCCTGTCCAGTGTGGTTTGGCTGTAAGTGCTCAAAATGCTTAACTTTAGACTTCTATTACTTCTTAACTCAAGTAAATTCATTGATAAGTTGAAAAAATTAAATGTAAAATGTAATAGAAAAGAATGTTATGGCAGTATAAAAGTACCTACAGCACTTGGTATTCCCAGGTGGTCTCCCATCCAAGTACTAACCATGCCCAACACTGCATAGCTTCCAAGATCAGACGACATTGGCCATGTCCAGTGTGGTTTGGCTGTACGTGCTCAAAAATATTAACTTTAGACCTCTTTTTCTTCTTAACTCAAGTAAATTTTTGATAAGTTGAAAAAATGTAATGTAAAATGTAATAGAAAAGAATGCTATGGCTGCATAAAATTACCTACAGCACCTGGTATTCCCAGGTGGACTCACATCCAAGTACTAACCAGGCCCAACACAGCATAGCTTCCAAGATCAGACGAGATTGGGCATGTCCAGTGTGGTTTGGCTGTAGGTGCTCAAAAACATTAACTTTAGACCTCTTTTACTTCTTAACTCAAGTAAATTCATTGATAAGTTGAAAAAATTAAATGTAAAATGTAATAGAAAAGAAAGTTATGTCAGTATAAAATTACCTACAGCATCTGGTATTCCCAGGTGGTCTCCCATCCAAGCACTAACCAGGCGCAACACTGCATAGCTTCCAATATCAGATGAGATTGGGCATGTCCAGTGTGGTTTGGCTGTAGGTGCTCAAATACATTAACTTTAGACCTCTTTTACTTCTTTACTCAAGTAAATTCATTGATAAGTTGAAAATTTTTTATGTAAAATGTAATAGAAAAGAATGTTTTGGCTGTATAAAATTACCTACAGCACCTGGTATTCCCAGGTGGTCTCCCATCCAAATATTAACCAGACCCAACAATGCTTAGTTTCCAAGATCAGACGAGATTGGGCATGTCCAGTGTGGTTTGGCTGTAGGTGCTCAAAATACTTAACTTTAGACCTCTATTACTTCTTAACTCAAGTAAATTCATTGATAAGTTGTAAAAATTAAATGTAAAATGTAATAGAAAAGAATGTTATGGCAGTATAAAATTACCTACAGCACCTGTTATTCCCAGGTGGTCTCCCATTCAAGTACTAACCAGGCCAAACACTGCATAGCTTCCAAGATCAGACGAGATTGGGCAAGTCCAGTGTGGTTTGGCTGTAGGTGCTCAAAAACATTAACTTTAGACCTCTTTTACTTCTTAACTCAAGTAAATTCATTGATAAGTTGAAAAAATTAAATGTAAAATGTAATAGAAAAGAATGTTATGGCAGTATAAAATTACCTACAGCACCTGGTATTCCCAGGTGGTTTCCCATCCAAGTACTAACCATGCCCAACACTGTATAGCTTCCAAGATCAGACGACATTGGCCATGTCCAGTGTGGTTTGACTGTACATGCTCTAAAATATTTACTTTGGACCT
>JAUIMM010000965.1:6060000-6062500 GCA_031769625.1 Taudactylus pleione | reverse complement strand
AACCAGGCCCAACACTGCATAGCTTCCAAGATCAGATAAGATTGGGCATGTCCAGTGTGGTTTGGCTGTAGGTGCTCAAAAGCATTAAATTTAGACCTCTATTACTTCTTAACTCAAGTAAATTCATTGATAAGTTGAAAAAATTAAATGTAAAATGTAATAGAAAAGAAAGTTATGTCAGTATAAAATTACCTACAGCATCTGGTATTCCCAGGTGGTCTCCCATCCAAGCACTAACCAGGCGCAACACTGCATAGCTTCCAATATCAGATGAGATTGGGCATGTCCAGTGTGGTTTGGCTGTAGGTGCTCAAATACATTAACTTTAGACCTCTTTTACTTCTTTACTCAAGTAAATTCATTGATAAGTTGAAAATTTTTTATGTAAAATGTAATAGAAAAGAATGTTTTGGCTGTATAAAATTACCTACAGCACCTGGTATTCCCAGGTGGTCTCCCATCCAAATATTAACCAGACCCAACAATGCTTAGTTTCCAAGATCAGACGAGATTGGGCATGTCCAGTGTGGTTTGGCTGTAGGTGCTCAAAATACTTAACTTTAGACCTCTATTACTTCTTAACTCAAGTAAATTCATTGATAAGTTGTAAAAATTAAATGTAAAATGTAATAGAAAAGAATGTTATGGCAGTATAAAATTACCTACAGCACCTGTTATTCCCAGGTGGTCTCCCATTCAAGTACTAACCAGGCCAAACACTGCATAGCTTCCAAGATCAGACGAGATTGGGCAAGTCCAGTGTGGTTTGGCTGTAGGTGCTCAAAAACATTAACTTTAGACCTCTTTTACTTCTTAACTCAAGTAAATTCATTGATAAGTTGAAAAAATTAAATGTAAAATGTAATAGAAAAGAATGTTATGGCAGTATAAAATTACCTACAGCACCTGGTATTCCCAGGTGGTTTCCCATCCAAGTACTAACCATGCCCAACACTGTATAGCTTCCAAGATCAGACGACATTGGCCATGTCCAGTGTGGTTTGACTGTACGTGCTCTAAAATATTTACTTTGGACCTCTTTTACTTCTTAACTCAAGTAAATTCATTGATAAGTTGAAAAAATTAAATGTAAAATGTAATAGAAAAGAATGTTATGTCAGTATAAAATTACCTACAGCACTTGGTATTTCCAGGTGGTCTCCCATTCAAGTACTAACCAGGCCCAACACTGCATAGCTTTCAAGATCAGATGAGATTGGGCATGTCCAGTGTGGTTTGGCTCTAGGCGCTCAAAAACATTAACTTTAGACCTCTTTTACTTCTTAACTCAAGTAAATTCATTGATAAGTTGAAAAATTAAATGTAAAATGTAATAGAAAACAATGTTATGTCAGTATAAAATTACCTACAGCATCTGGTATTCCCAGGAGGTCTCCCATCCAAGCACTAACTAGGCCCAACACTGCATAGCTTCCAATATCAGATGAGATTGGGCATGTCCAGTGTGGTTTGGCTGTAGGTGCTCAAAAACATTAACTTTAGACCTCTTTTACTTCTTAACTCAAGTAAATTCATTGATAAGTTGAAAAAATTTAATGTCAAATGTAATAGAAAAGAATGTTTTGGCTGTATAAAATTACCTACAGCACCTGGTATTCCCATGTGGTCTCCCATCCAAGTACTAACCAGGCCCAACAATGCTTAGCTTCCAAGATCAGACGAGATTTGGCCTGTCCAGTGTGGTTTGGCTGTAAGTGCTCAAAATGCTTAACTTTAGACTTCTATTACTTCTTAACTCAAGTAAATTCATTGATAAGTTGAAAAAATTAAATGTAAAATGTAATAGAAAAGAATGTTATGGCAGTATAAAAGTACCTACAGCACTTGGTATTCCCAGGTGGTCTCCCATCCAAGTACTAACCATGCCCAACACTGCATAGCTTCCAAGATCAGACGACATTGGCCATGTCCAGTGTGGTTTGGCTGTACGTGCTCAAAAATATTAACTTTAGACCTCTTTTTCTTCTTAACTCAAGTAAATTTTTGATAAGTTGAAAAAATGTAATGTAAAATGTAATAGAAAAGAATACTATGGCTGCATAAAATTACCTACAGCACCTGGTATTCCCAGGTGGACTCACATCCAAGTACTAACCAGGCCCAACACAGCATAGCTTCCAAGATCAGACGAGATTGGGCATGTCCAGTGTGGTTTGGCTGTAGGTGCTCAAAAACATTAACTTTAGACCTCTTTTACTTCTTAACTCAAGTAAATTCATTGATAAGTTGAAAAAATTAAATGTAAAATGTAATAGAAAAGAAAGTTATGTCAGTATAAAATTACCTACAGCATCTGGTATTCCCAGGTGGTCTCCCATCCAAGCACTAACCAGGCGCAACACTGCATAGCTTCCAATATCAGATGAGATTGGGCATGTCCAGTGTGGTTTGGCTGTAGGTGCTCAAATACATTAACTTTAGACCTCTTTTACTTCTTTACTCAAGTAAATTCATTGATAAGTTGAAAATTTTTTATGTA
>JAUIMM010000965.1:6042500-6045000 GCA_031769625.1 Taudactylus pleione | reverse complement strand
TAAATTCATTGATAAGTTGAAAAAATTAAATGTAAAATGTAATAGAAAAGAAAGTTATGTCAGTATAAAATTACCTACAGCATCTGGTATTCCCAGGTGGTCTGCCATCCAAGCACTAACCAGGCCCAACACTGCATAGCTTCCAATATCAGATGAGATTGGGAATGTCCACTGTGGTTTGGCTGTAGGTGCTCAAATACATTAACTTTAGACCTCTTTTACTTCTTTACTCAAGTAAATTCATTGATAAGTTGAAAAAATTTTATGTAAAATGTAATAGAAAAGAATGTTTTGGCTGTATAAAATTACCTACAGCAACTGGTATTCCCAGGTGGTCTCCCATCCAAATACTAACCAGACCCAACAATGCTTAGTTTCCAAGATCAGACGAGATTGGGCATGTCCAGTGTGGTTTGGCTGTAGGTGCTCAAAATACTTAACTTTAGACCTCTATTACTTCTTAACTTAAGTAAATTCATTGATAAGTTGTAAAAATTAAATGTAAAATGTAATAGAAAAGAATGTTATGGCAGTATAAAATTACCTACAGCACCTGGTATTCCCAGGTGGTCTCCCATTCAAGTACTAACCAGGCCCAACACTGCATAGCTTCCAAGATCAGACGAGATTGGGCAAGTCCAGTGTGGTTTGGCTGTAGGTGCTTAAAAACATTAACTTTAGACCTCTTTTACTTCTTAACTCAAGTAAATTCATTGATAAGTTGAAAAAATTAAATGTAAAATGTAATAGAAAAGAATGTTATGGCAGTATAAAATTACCTACAGCACCTGGTATTCCCAGGTGGTTTCCCATCCAAGTACTAACCATGCCCAACACTGCATAGCTTCCAAGATCAGACGACATTGGCCATGTCCAGTGTGGTTTGACTGTACGTGCTCTAAAATATTTACTTTGGACCTCTTTTACTTCTTAACTCAAGTAAATTCATTGATAAGTTGAAAAAATTAAATGTAAAATGTAATAGAAAAGAATGTTATGTCAGTATAAAATTACCTACAGCACTTGGTATTTCCAGGTGGTCTCCCATTCAAGTACTAACCAGGCCCAACACTGCATAGCTTCCAAGATCAGACGAGATTGGGCATGTCCAGTGTGGTTTGGCTCTAGGCGCTCAAAAACATTAACTTTAGACCTCTTTTACTTCTTAACTCAAGTAAATTCATTGATAAGTTGAAAAATTAAATGTAAAATGTAATAGAAAAGAATGTTATGTCAGTATAAAATTACCTACAGCATCTGGTATTCCCAGGAGGTCTCCCATCCAAGCACTAACTAGGCCCAACACTGCATAGCTTCCAATATCAGATGAGATTGGGCATGTCCAGTGTGGTTTGGCTGTAGGTGCTCAAAAACATTAACTTTAGACCTCTTTTACTTCTTAACTCAAGTAAATTCATTGATAAGTTGAAAAAATTTAATGTCAAATGTAATAGAAAAGAATGTTATGTCAGTATAAAATTACCTACAGCATCTGGTATTCCCAGGAGGTCTCCCATCCAAGCACTAACTAGGCCCAACACTGCATAGCTTCCAAGATCAGACGAGATTGGGCATGTCCAGTGTGGTTTGGCTGTAGGTGCTCAAAAACATTAAATTTAGACTTCTATTACATCTTAACTCATGTAAATTCATTGATAAGTTGAAAAAATGAAATGTAAAATGTAATAGAAAAGAATGTTATGGCAGTATAAAATTACCTACAGCACCTGGTATTCCCAGGTGGTCTACCATCCAAGTACTAACCAAGCCCAACACTGCATAGCTTCCAAGATCAGACGAGATTGGGCATGTCGAGTGTGGTTTGACTGTATCTGCTCAAAAACCTTAACTTTAGCCCTCTTTTACTTCTTAACTCAAGTAAATTCATTGATAAGTTGAAAAAATTAAATGTAAAATGTAATAGAAAAGAATGTTTTGGCTGTATAAAATTACCTACTGCACCTGGTATTCCCAGGTGGTTTCCCATCCAAGTACAAACCAGGCCCAACACTGCATAGCTTCCAAGATCAGATAAGATTGGGCATGTCCAGTGTGGTTTGGCTGTAGGTGCTCAAAAGCATTAAATTTAGACCTCTATTACTTCTTAACTCAAGTAAATTCATTGATAAGTTGAAAAAATTAAATGTAAAATGTAATAGAAAAGAATGTTATGGCTGTATAAAATTACCTACAGCACCTGGTATTCCCAGGCGGTCTCCCATCCAAGTACTAACCAGGCCCAACACTGCATAGCTTCCAAGATCAGATGAGATTGGGCATGTCCAGTGTGGTTTGACTGTAGGTGTTCAAAAACATTAACTTTAGACCTCTTTTACTTCTTAACTCAAGTAAATTCATTGATAAGTTGAAAAAATTAAATGTAAAATGTAATAGAAAAGAATGTTATGGCTGCATAAAAATACCAACAGCACCTGGTATTCCCAGGTGGTCTCCCAACCAAGTTCTAACCAGGCCCAGCACTGCATAGCTTCCAAGATCA
>JAUIMM010000965.1:5977500-5982500 GCA_031769625.1 Taudactylus pleione | reverse complement strand
AAAATGTAACAGAAAAGAATGTTATGGTAGTATAAAATTACCTACAGCTCCTGATATTCGCAGGTGGTCTCCCATCCAAGCACTAACCCGGCCCAACACTGCATAGCTTCCAAGATCAGACGAGATTGGGCATGTCCAGTGTGGTCTGGCTGTAGGTGTTTAAACACCTTAATTTTAGAACTCTTTTACTTCTTAACTCAAGAAAATTCATTGATAAGTTGAAAAAATTTAATGTAAAATGTAATAGAAAAGAATGTTATGGCTGTATAAAATTACCTACAGCACCTGGTATTCCCAGGTGGTTTCCCATCCAAGTACTAACCAGGCCCAACACTGCATAGCTTCCAAGATCAGATGAGATTGGGCATGTCCAGTGTGGTTTGGCTGTAGGTGCTCAAAAACATTAACTTTAGACCTCTTTTACTTCTTAACTCAAGTAAATTCATTGATAAGTTGAAAAAATTAAATGTAAAATGTAATAGAAAAGAATGTTTTGGCTGTATAAAATTACCTACAGCTCCTGGTATTCCCAGGTGGTCTCCCATCCAAATACTAACCAGGCCCAACACTGCATAGCTTCCAAGATCAGACGAGATTGGGCATGTCCAGTGTGGATTGGCTGTAGGTGCTCAAAACACTTAACTTTAGACCTCTATTACTTCTTAACTCAAGTAAATTCATTGATAAGTTGAACAAATTAAATGTAAAATGTAATAGAAAAGAATGATATGGCAGTATAAATTTACTTACAGCACCTGGTATTCCCAGGTGGTCTCCCATCCACGTAATAACCATGCCCAACACTACACAGCTTCCAAGATCAGACAACATTGGCCATGTCCAGTGTGGTTTGGCTGTAGGTGCTCAAAACCATTAACTTTAGACCTCTTTTACTTCTTAACTCAAGTAAATTCATTGATAAGTTGAAAAAATGAAATGTAAAATGTAATAGAAAAGAATGTTATGGCAGTATAAAATTACCTACAGCACCTGGTATTCCCAGATGGTCTCCCATCCAAGTACTAACCAGGCCCAACACTGCATAGCTACCAAGATCAAATGAGATTGGGCATGTCCAGTGTAGATTGGCTGTAGGTGCTCAAAAGCATTATCTTTAGACCTCTATTACTTCTTAACTCAAGTAAATTC
The DNA here is from genome assembly GCA_031769625.1 of Taudactylus pleione. NCBI lineage: Eukaryota > Metazoa > Chordata > Amphibia > Anura > Myobatrachidae > Taudactylus > Taudactylus pleione. Next base: position 5,981,351 of record JAUIMM010000965.1, on the reverse strand, counting down.
ATTGATAAGTTGAAAAAATGTAATGTAAAATGTAATAGAAAAGAATGTTATGGCTGCATAAAATTACCTACAGCACCTGGTATTCCCAAGTGGACAAGCATCCAAGTACTAACCAGGCCCAACACTGCATAGCTTCCAAGATCAGACGAGATTGGGCGTGTCCAGGGTGGTTTGGCAGTAGGTGTTCAAAAACATTAACTTTAGACCACTTTTACTTCTTGACTCAAGCAAATTCATTGATAAGCTTAAAAATGATATGTAAAATGTAACAGAAAAGAATGTTATGGCAGTATAAAATTACCTACAGCTCCTGGTATTCCCAGCTGGTCTCCCATCCAAGTACTAACCAGGCCCAACACTGCATAGTTTCCAAGATCAGACGAGATTGGGCATGTCCAGTGTGGTTTGACTGTAGGTGATCAAATACGTTAACTTTAGACCTCTTTTAATTCTTTACTCAAGTAAATTCATTCATAAGTTGAAAAAATTAAATGTAAAATGTAATAGAAAAGAATGTTATGGCTGCATAAAAATACCTACAGCACCTGGTATTCCCAGGTGGTCTCTCAACCAAGTACTAACCAGGCCCAACACTGCATAGCTTCCAATATCAGACGAGATTGGGCATGTCCAGTGTGGTTTGGCTGTAGGTGCTCAAAAGCATTACATTTAGACGTCTATTACTTCTTAACTCAAGTAAATTCATTGATAAGTTGAAAAAATTAAATGTAAAATGTAATAGAAAAGTATGTTATGGCAGTATAAAATTACCTACAGCACCTGGTATTCCCAGGTGGTCTCCCATCCAAGTACTAACCGGGCCCAACACTGCATAGCTTCCAAGATCAGACGAGATTGGGCATGTCCAGTGTGGTTTGACTGTAGGTGCTCAAAAACATTAACTTTAGACCTCTTTTACTTCTTAACTCAAGTAAATTCATTGATAAGTTGAAAAAATTAAATGTAAAATTTAATAGAAAAGAATGTTATGGCAGTATAAAATTACCTACAGCACTTGTTATTCCCATGTAGTCTCCCATTCAAGTACTAACCATGCCCAACACTGCATAGCTTCCAAGATCAGACGAGATTGGGCATGTCCAGTGTGGTTTGGCTCTAGATGCTCAAAAACATTAACTTTAGACCTCTTTTACTTCTTAACTCAAGTAAATTTATTGATAAGTTGAAAAAATTAAATGTAAAATGTAATAGAAAAGAATGTTATGTAAGTATAAAGTTTCCTACAGCATCTGGTATTCCCAGGTGGTCTCCCATCCAAGTACTAACCAGACCCAACACTGCATAGCTTCCAAGATCAGATGAGATTGGGCATGTCCAGAGTGGTTTGGCTGTAGCTGCTCAAAAACATTAACTTTAGACCTCTATTACTTCTTAACTCAAGTAAATTCATTGATAAGTTGAAAAAATTAAAAGTAAAATGTAATAGAAAAGAATGTTATGGCAGTATAAAATTACCTACAGCTCCTGGTAATCCCAGGTGGTCTCCCATCCACGTAATAACCATGCCCAACACTGCACAGCTTCCAAGATCAGACGACATTGGCCATGTCTAGTGTGGTTTGGCTGTAGGTGCTCAGAAACATTAACTTTAGACCTGTTTTACTTCTTAACTCAAGTAAATTCATTGATAAGTTGAAAAAATTAATTGTAAAATGTAATAGAAAAGAATGTTATGGCAGTATAAAATTACCTACAGCACCTGGTATTCCCAAGTGGTTTCCCATCCAAGTACTAACCATGCCCAACACTGCATAGCTTCCAAGATCAGACGACATTGGCCATGTCCAGTGTGGTTTGGCTGTACATGCTCAAAAATATTAACTTTAGACCTCTTTTACTTCTTAACTCAAGAAAATTCATTGATAAGTTGAAAAAATTTAATGTAAAATGTAATAAAAAAGAATGTTATGGCTGTATAAAATTACCTACAGCACCTGGTATTCCCAGGTGGTCTCCCATCCAAGTACTAACCAGGCCCAACACTGCATAGCTTCCAAGATCAGATGAGATTGGGCATGTCCAGTGTGGTTTGGCTGTAGGTGCTCAAAAACATTAACTTTAGACCTCTTTTACTTCTTAACTCAAGTAAATTCATTGATAAGTTGAAAAAATTAAATGTAAAATGTAATAGAAAAGAATGTTTTGGCTGTATAAAATTACCTACAGCACCTGGTATTCCCAGGTGGTCTCCCATCCAAATACTAACCAGGCCCAACACTGCATAGCTTCCAAGATCAGACGAGACTGGGCATGTCCAGTGTGGATTGGCTGTAGGTGCTCAAAAAACTTAACTTTAGACCTCTATTACTTCTTAACTCAAGTAAATTCATTGATAAGTTGAAAAAATTAAATGTAAAATGTAATAGAAAAGAATGTTATGGCAGTATAAAATTACTTACAGCACCTGGTATTCCCAGGTGGTCTCCCATCCACGTAATAACCATGCCCAACACTGCACAGCTTCCATGATCAGACAACATTGGCCATGTCCAGTGTGGTTTGGCTGTAGGTGCTCAAAAACATTAACTTTAGACCTCTTTTACTTCTTAACTCAAGTAAATTCATTGATAAGTTGAAAAAATGAAATGTAAAATGTAATAGAAAAGAATGTTATGGCAGTATAAAATTACCTACAGCACCTGGTATTCCCAAGTGGAGATACATCCAAGTACTAACCAGGCCCAACACTGAATAGCTTCCAAGATCAGACGAGATTGGGCATGTCCAGGGTGGTTTGGCAGTAGGTGCTCAAAAACATTAACTTTAGACATCTATTACTCCTTAACTCAAGTAATTTCATTGATAAGTTGAAAAAATTAAATGTAAAATGTCATAGAAAAGAATGTTATGGCAGTATAAAACTACCTACTGCACCTGGTTTTCCCAGGTGGTCTCCCATCCAAATACTGACCAGGCCCAACACTGCATAGCTACCAAGATCAAATGAGATTGGGCATGTCCAGTGTAGATTAGCTGTAGGTGCTCAATAGCATTAACTTTAGACCTCTATTACTTCTTAACTCAAGTAAATTCATTGATAAGTTGAAAAAATTACATGTAAAATGTAATAGAAAAGAATGTTATGGCAGTATAAAATTACCTACAGCACCTGGTATTCCCAGGTAGTCTCCCATTCAAATACATACCAAGCCCAACACTGCATAGCTTCCAAGATCAGACGACATTGGCCATGTCCAGTGTGGTTTGGCTGTAGGTGCTCAAATACATTAACTTTAGACCTCTTTTACTTCTTTACTCAAGTAAATTCATTGATAAGTTGAAAAAATTAAATGTAAAATGTAATAGAAAAGAATGTTATGGCTGCATAAAAATACCTACAGCACCTGGTATTCCCAGGTGGTCTCCCATTCAAGTACTAACCAGGCCCAACACTGCATAGCTTGCAAGATCAGACGAGATTGGGCATGTCCAGTGTGGTTTGGCTCTAGGTGCTCAAAAACATTAACTTTAGACCTCTTTTACTTCTTAACTCAAGTAAATTTATTGAAAAGTTGAAAAAATTAAATGTAAAATGTAATAGAAAAGAATGTTATGTCAGTATAAAAGTTCCTACAGCATCTGGTATTCCCAGGTGGTCTCCCATCCAAGTACTAACCAGGCCCAACACTACATAGCTTCCAAGATCAGACGAGATTGGGCATGTCCAGTGTGGTTTGGCTGTAGGTGCTCAAAAACATTAACTTTAGACCTCTTTTACTTCTTAACTCAAGTAAATTCATTGATAAGTTGAAAAAATTAAATGTAAAATGTAATAGAAAACAATATTTTGGCTGTATAAAATTACCTACAGCACCTTGAATTCCCAGGTG